>JAPKLW010001394.1:53332-109312 GCA_026898455.1 Plectranthus barbatus | reverse complement strand
GTTGCTAGAGTATAACTGCAAGCAATCTTAAGCAACTATTTGAGCTAAGAAACTTTTTGCTAATCAAACTAAGTGCAAGTGAACTTAATATATTCCGCTGCAATTCGTGTTTAGATTTAATCACGACGACTCTGATATTTCGGGACCAACACCTTCTTCCATCTGTCAATTAAATACTTTTTTGGGATGGAATGCACATACTTACTCTTCAATACAAAAAAAGTATGAGAACACAAAACACCCAACCTTTCAAACAACTTGCAGGAACATGTGTGCTCCAACAAAGCTTCATCATAAACAACGACATAAATATCACTCAAATCATCAATTACCCGACATGTATCCTTTCCACCCGTAACTTATCTTTCAATAAGTGCAACTCTATTCAATGCACCTTTAATCTCTTGAAGAACTCTTTGAAAAAACTTTGAAGAGTAAACTCGGGCAGCATGTTTCTCTAGCTCAAGATCTGTAGACAAAGACGGGAAAAACAATTTATCTAAATAATTCAATTTTGCACTCTGGTGCGTTTGAGCATCTAATGCATGATTGAAATGCATCCAAAATTCCAGCAAATTAGACCTTGAACGAGTTCACACTCTGAAATAGACGTCGTCCGAAGCAATCCACTTAGATTAAAACTCCTAAAATATGAAGGCACCCGAAACTCCGATTTTCAAATATTGCAGTAAACCAAGGATCACCTTCTAAACCATACCTAGTCATTATGCCATCCCAACACGCATCAAAATAATCAGCCTCAATGAGCTCTGACCAAACACATGCATTAAGCTCCTTCTTGAAGTCTTCATCTGCTCGCAAAGCTTTTGAAATCTTATTAGCAACCCTAATCATTATGTGCCACATACACCATCTATGATGTGTTCTGTTCAAAACCCTTTCAACAGCCACTTTCATCCCTAAATCCTGATCCGTAATAATTCAATATGGACTTCGACCCATAGAATCAACGAATCTCTCAAAAAGCCAAATAAAAGATGTTGCATCTTCCTTCGACAACAGCCTTGCAGCAAATGTGACTGATTTGTCGTGGTTGTCTTTACCAGTAAACGACACAAAGATCATACAATACCTGATAAAATAAATTACAACATTAAAAGATGCAACTTATATAATGTATTATTGCGTCTTTTTAGTTCTATTTTTGCGTATAATAAATAGAAAAAAAATTAAAATCGAAAAATAAAATGAAATCATAAAATTAAATCTTTAACTTACTTGTTCGTCGAGTAGGTCGTGTCAAACGCAACAGAATGCCCAAAAAACTGAAAATTCTTTCGACAAATGGGGTCACACCAAAAGAGCCTTGTGATAAGTTAGGATTTTCATCAACTTATCCTATAGTTCTTTGACTGATTGTGTAGTGTTTAGATCATTTTTGTATCTGTTTTCGTGCATGAATTAGATTTTTTACTTGGAATGCCGTGTTTTATGAATCGTGCAGGTTTCTAGTAAAAAAATAGAGGAATCAAGTTCCAGTGCTCGAGTCCTTGTCGATCGACGAGGACCCTTAGTCGATCGATGTGGAGTGTTGTTGCCAAGTGATCGACGAAGCAAAGGAGACCTCGTCGACCGATGCTATTCAGATGCGATCGACGAGGCAAAATGTTGAGATGAGGATCAGAAATGGTCGACGTGCATGCGGGAATCCTGTTTCTCATCTGATTAGGAGATAGATGCATATCTACTTCTAGATACTGCTAGATACATCTTTCATCATTATAAATTCATGTAATTTTCAACTTCTGAGGACAGAGTTAGAGCAATTATTAGAATATTAGAGTTGAAGAATTTTTAGGGTTTTTTATGTTTGAAGACAAATTTATACGAGAAGATTTCCGGATTCCAGCTTTTATGCAATTCAGGTTGTATTTTTCTTTGATGAATATTACCATGAATATGTATAAATAAATCCTCTCTCAGATTCTAGGGTTTCGAACTATTAATGTATGCATGTTATGATTAATCGAATTATTTTTCCTTTCCCTTCGTAGTTTGTGAAATCTGTGCTTATTCATAATCTTGATTTGCTGATCACTTCTTAGGATTATCTAGTTGATTACTTGAGACGTAACTGTAATAGTTTTCAATCGAAAGAGATTTTCACAATATAATCTGATTTCTTGTCGTAACTGAAGGAGATTAATTGTAGGAATAAATCTGTAGAATTTGGGAGTTAGTTAATTCATCTCGAGACCGAACGGAGATAGGTAATTGACTAATCTACTTTACGAATTGTCAAACAAAGAAGTTCGTAATACTTTTCTGATGTTTCACTACGAAGAGGAATTAATATTGGGAATTAATCGATTTGTTCATACATGTTATACTTGATAGGTAGATATCCTTGGGATCTGTGTTTCTCTTATTTGACTTCAAAATCTATTTAATTTTCCTGCTTATTTTTCGATTGCAAAGATAACAATTTTCAAAACAACCAAAACCTTTTCATCTGATTTTCCTAATCAATACTTTCAAGAACGCTTGATTTAGTACTTAAAGATTATTCGTTACTTCTTTCCCTGTGGGATCGATAATTTTATCTTTGCAGCTGTATTATTAGCTTTGCTAAGTCGTAGTTAAATAATATTGCGATCAAATTTTGGCGCCGTTGCCGAGGAAAGAATAGAATTAATTTTACTATTAAATCTGTGATTGAAAATATTGCTTTAGGCTATAATTTTATGAATTTTCTCGCATTTTTTCTTTTTTCGTCGATCGACGCTATTTAGCCTCGCTCGACGAAGCTTTTCTACTTCCGTCGATCGACGACTTCGTATTTCTATTTCGGAATTTCAATTTGTTTGTTTTATTTTCCCAGTTGTATCTCACTACCTCCTTTGTTGTACAGGTAGTGCATGAGTACAAGAGCCGGAGGAAAGGACCCGCTTTACTATTACACGGATATTGAAGCAACTTACTGAAAGATCCGAAAGAATAAGCGTGTTCAGGAAGGTTCAAGTAATAATACAATGGAAGATAACGCACCACTGCCTCCACCAGTGCTAACTGCAGAGGAGCAAGCTTTGCTTCTCCAAGAAATTCAAGCTATGAGGACGCAGATCTAACAATATGAACTCGAGAGGAACAATCCGAATGGAAGAGATCTTCGTAATAACCCACTATTTGAGGACAACCCCGACAATGGTGAGGAGGATAACCAGGATCCTCCGGGAAATTTTGACGAGGAGGAGGAGGAAGAAGCCATGCAGAATAGGTACAAACCTCGATTCAAGGAGACAGATTTCAAGATTGGCATCAATGCCAACAACTTTGAACTGAAGACCGAATTGGTACAAATGGTGCTACAAAACCAATTCGGAGGAAGAGCTACTGAGGATCCCTATGCACATCTCGACAAGTTCATTATGCTCTGCAATACAGTGAAAATTGGAGGAGTCAGCAAGAGTGCCATCCGAATACGTCTGTTCTTATTCTCTCTGAGGGATAAGGCACAGTCATGGTTCACTACGCTGGACAAAGGAAGCATAAGTACGTGGAACGAACTGAGAAACGAGTTTCTAGGGAATTTCTTCCCTCCGAATGTTATTCGGCAAAGACGGAAAGAAATCATCAGGTTCGCTCAAAGGCCGGATGAAAGCTTCACCGAGACATGGGACAGATTCAAGGACCTGCTGAGAGCCTGTCCCGAACATGGTTTTCCGCCGGGAGAACAAGCCGAAGCATTCTATGAAGGGCTAAATGACAAAACGACCAAACTGGTGGACACCACACTTGGAGACACAATCATGACGAAAAGTTGGAAAAAGGCCATGGAGTTCTTCCAAAAGATGGCCAAAAACACTCAACGGTGGTCCTCAAGCCGTACTCGGCCTGTGAAAGCCGTAGAGAAAGTGGTGGAGGAAGCTGTGGAAAAAGTTGCCGAACAACCAGATTTTGCAGCCGAGCTGAAAAAGCTTAGGGAAGAGTTTGCTAACCTGAAGCAAGAAATAATAGTTGCTGTAGTTGATGCAGTGCAAGGGCCGATCGAGGAGAACAATGCTGATGTGAATTTCGTTCAAAGGGGCGGTTATCACAACAATTACCGAGGAGGATTTCAGCAACACAATCAGCAGCATAACCAGCCTTATGCCTTCAACCATGCAAGGAATCATCCTGGATTCTCTTATGCAAATCCACAAGCTGCAGAACAACCACCGCCAGGATTCGCCGTACAAAACGGAGAAGTAGTAGAGAAGAAGAAACCAAATCTCGAGGAGATTTTGGCCAAGTTCATAGAAGGCTCCACAGACACTGTGACCATGTTGAAGCAAGAAATATCTGGGGTAATGATCGCAATATTATTTCACTACGACTTAGCAAAGCTAGTAATACAGCGGCAAAGATAAAATTATCGATCCCACAGGGAAAGAAATAACGAATAATCTTGAAGTACTAAATCAGGCGTTCTTGAAAATATTGATTAGGAAAATCAAATAAAAAGGTTTTGTTGTTTTGAAATCGTAATGCTTTGGAATCGAAAGTTAAAAAGAAAATTAAATAGCTTTTGAAATCAAATATGAGAAACACGAATCCTAGGGATATCTCCCTATCAAGTATAACATATATGAATAAATTGATTAATTCCCAATTTTAATTCCTCTTCACAGTGAAACATCAGAAAAGTATTACGAACTTCTTGGTCTGACAATTCGCAAAGTAGATTAATTAATTACCTATCTCCGTTCGGTCTCAAGATAAATTAACTAACCCCTACAGATCTACAGATTTATTCCTATAATTAATCTCCTTCAGTTACGACAAGAAATCAAATTATATTGTGAGAATCTCTTTCGATTGAAAACTATTAAAGTTACGTCTCAAGTAATCAACTAAATAATCCTAAAAAGTGATCAGCAAATCAAGATTAAGAATAGCACAAATTTCACAAACTACGAAGGGAAGGGGAAAATAATTCAATTAATCAAAACATGCATACAATGATAGTTCGAACCCTAGAACCTGAAGAGGGATTTAGTTACACATATCCATGGTGGTATTCATCGAAGAAAAATACAACCTGAACTGAACTTGAAATCCGGAAAGTCTTCTCGTAGAAACTTGTCTCCAAAAACATAAAAACTAGAAATTCTTCAAACTCTAATGACCTAATAATTGCTCTCTCTCTTTCTAAAAACGAAAAATACATGATTTTATAGTAGTGAAAAGATATATCTAGCAGGAACTAGAATTAGATATGCATCTATCTCCAAATCAGATTAGAATCAGGATTTCCCGCATGCGCGTCGATCACGTGCAATCCTCGTCGATCGAGTCTCCTTCTTCTTCTTCGTCGATCGTGTCTGGATGGACTCGGTCAACAAGGCCTTTCTTCCTTCGTCGATCGCATCTGATTAGACTCGTTCGATGAGGCCTTCTTTCTTCGTCAATCGCTTGGAAATAACATTCCTCGTCGATCGACTAAACGTCCTCGTCGATCGACGAGGTCTTCGAACACTGAACCTGATTCCTCTGGTTTTTTCGACTAGAAACCTGCATGATTCATCAAACACGGCATTCCAAGTACCAAATCTAATTCATGCACAAAAACAAGTACAAAAAATGGTCTAAACATCACATAATCAGTCAAAGAACTATAAAATAAGTTAGTGAAAATCCTAACTTATCAACTCCCCCAAACTTAAACTATTGATCGTCCTCGATTAATCAACAGAAAAGAATCATAATCAAATGCAGATACAAGTGTGCAATGCCTCACAAGCATATTTCATAATCCAAGTTTCACTTATCCACAAACATCTTGCAATCCAAACAAATTCTTATTGGTAAATTATCAAGAAGAAACCTCACCGGAAAGTTTTTGCACTCATCTCTCAAGCAAAAGATTTTGAATTTCACACAATCAAAGTTCTAACTTTCTTCACCATAAGTTTGACAAACTTCTCATCTCTCCGCTGCATGTTAGTGTGGTTTTTCAGGGAATCAGAAAGGTCTTATTTTGGTTGTAATGTGGCTTACCTAGAAGTTAGGATATTTTTGGCTAAGTGACTAAAAATATTTCCATCCCCACCAAGTCTTTAGCACATCATGCCCACATAAAACAAATTTCACTCAATCTTGTTCTTTTTCCCTTTTTTACCATCCTTGGGATTCCTAAAGGCTTATTCTCAACTATTTATGAACAACATAGACAATTTGTCTTTTTCTTTCATCAATGTTCATTTTCTTTTCTTTTTCTAACTTCATGGAAACCCCCTTCTTTCTTTCTTTTCGCTCATGGCCTCATATGGCCTCTCAACTCAATCCCAAACAATTCACATCATCCAAAGAAAAATCTCAATTATCGAGTTCATCATCCCTTCTAAACAAAGAAAAAAATTCATTCAAGGCTCAAAGGGGCTACAAGTGGAGATTGTCTCAAAGGGGCTACAATCGGCTACTCTTTCACATAGATCATCATTCTCAATCAGCAATTGTCTCGATTACCAATCAACAATTCTAGCTCAAGAAAAGACAAATAAGTAGTCCTCACACCATCATAATCAAAAAGTTCCGACTGTCCTATGTTCAAAGCTCCTAGACAATGCTCAGACTATTTAACTAAAACAAGTATCATAAACCAATGTTCAAAAATACTAATTTTTTCGATAAAAAGCCTTGCAGAGAGCAATTGTTCAAAATTGAAGCACAAGAACAAGGAAGTGATATTTCAGGCAACAAATCATCAAAGAAACACTGAAAATCCACAAAAAGCACAAAAAAATTTAAAGCAAGTAAAATAATTGCAAAACAAACAAACGTTTCTCTTTTCCTATCATCATCCCCCCAAACTTATTCACTCGAAATGGTGGAAAAATTTTAAAGTTAGATAAGGAAAAAGAGAAACGGTACCTCATTCTTCCTCGTCCGAAGGATCCTCCATCTGCACATCGGAAGGTGCTGTCAAAACTAGCAATCGGCGGCAGCTAACCTGGCAAACAGTCTACGAAGGCTGGGAACTGGATGCGGGCTACGTGTGAAGGAGAAGCTGCCGCATCTGAGCATCGAGGTTATCAAACCTCGTGGTCACATTCTGCTGAAAGGTGACCGACAAGGTGGCCTGCTGCTGCATGTACTGGTAGATCGTCGCCAAATCCACCCCGGAAGAAGAAGACTCTCCCGTGAAGTGGAGTGGTGGCTGTCCACCAGCCTGATCGGGAATGTGCTGCTCGCCGTCATCATCCTAATCGTCGTCAGTCTTTGGAGACGGCTGTGGCTCGCTCTGGTCTGGCCGGGCCAGTGGGCGGTGTCGGAGTCTGGAAGTGTCGGGACCTCCTTGTGCACCGGTCATCAATCGCATGTGCTCGGGAGTGCTCATCCACCAATTTGTGCGGAAGTGGTAGTCGGTGATTTGAGTGAGGTTCCGGTTTGGCAATGGAAACCGGTCCCCATTGGACATCCGCAGGGCCCATCCTCTTTCCCTAGGCGAGATCATCATCATCAGCATCAAAGTAGCCATGCCTAAACCTCGATTGTCATCCTCAACTGCCTCCAACTGCGAGAGGTCGATGTCCAAGAATTCTGCAATCGGGGTAATCAATCCCCTGCTCCAAATATTTCCTTTCTTTGCCTTGATTTGCTTCCGCCAATGGTCCATGACAAACGCGCCAAGACTGAATTTCTTCTCTGTCAGCATGCAGTAGAGGGAATAAAGTTCACCAATTCAGACCTTTCCACTCTCGTGTCGTCCTGAGATCGACACCCCCATACATCTGTGGATGTAACGGAAAACTGGGTTGTCGATGGAAGAAGCTTTCAGCTTCCCTGAGTCGAACAAGCGCAAATCATCGCTTGCATCGGCAGCGATTTGGGACCAAAGGCGGGCACTATCGAAGCTAGGGGGAGGAACGCCGTCTCCACCCACATGTACTCCCCAAATTCGCTCGAGTTGGTCCCTTGGGAGCTCGTAATATTGGTTCATCAGCTGGAACCCAATCGTGGTCGGCTCTGCCTCAGGTTCGACTTCAGAAACCCGTAGGGATGCAAAAAACTCAAGAACTAATGCCGGATACGTTGCCCAACGGCCTGTCATCCAAGCACCCCAGCCAATCCGTTCCAAGAGGATCTCCACATCACCCCAAATGCCAAGCAGCTGCATTGTATCCGGGCAGGGGTAGAGTGTCTGCCAAATCTCGAACTCTTCCCCCAGAAACTTATGGTATCGCCTCTGATGGGACCGGTGGGTGAATGTTGGTTGGAAAGCCATTGTTAGTCTGCAAGGATTGTCCAAAAAAAATATCACCATTTATCAAAGAATCCAAAATGCAACCAATTCCAATTTGAAAAAAAAATTCAACGAAATTGATGTACCCATGCAAAATTGGTTCAACATTCATTCAATTCACTCTCAATTCTAGCCTATTATCATCACGGTTTGCAAAATTTCATCCAGAAATAATAAAGCTAGAAAATCACCAAAACAGGAAAATCTCCCCAAACAATCGTGTTGAAAAATCCTATGAAACTCAAGCACATATCAAACAGAAGCAAGTATATCGATGAAAATCACAACCCATATCGACTAATCACCAAGAATCGCAACGAAATCGACAAAATTCATCATTTGAGAACAAGAGCTCCATATTCAAATTTTGTCAAAAATCATGCTCAAATAATTCAAATCATGTGAAATAATCGAAAAGGAGAGTGTTAGGATACATACCGTGGTTGATTTCGACGATTTTGAAGAGAAATTTTCGAACTTGGGGTTTGGAGAAGAATTTCGTGCGGTAGTGTGTTGTGTGAGGAAAAAAATGAGGTGTGTGGGTTTATAAACCCACCTCTGTCCGCTGCTGAAAATCGACCGCGTCGATCGACGAGGCGTCTTCATCGATCGACGAAACCTATTTTGCCTCGTTGATCGACGAGAATTGGACTCGGTCGATGAGGCATCTCTTCCTTCGTCGATCGCATCTGATTGGACTCGGTCAACGAGGAAGGTTTCCTTCATCGAATGGTGTCAATTTCCGACGATCTTCTCAGCCCGACGAACTTGACACAATTTTGAAAAAAAAATGAAACTAACAGACTCGGAAAGAAAAAGAAAAAAAATGAAAAACTTGTTAGGTTACCTCCCAACCAGTGCTTGGTTTATTGTTGCTAGCTCGACAATACCTGATTTTTTTACGGGCGATTCAAGTAGTACTTCTCCACTGCTTCAATCTGGAATGGGGTGTAGTACAGTTTCAGGTTTTGCCCATTCACTTTAAAAGTCTTGCCATCTTGCCTAGCTAATTCAACTACACCATTCATAAATTGGCATATCACGGTCTATGGTCCGGACCACTTTGATTGGAGCTTCCCGGGCATGAATCAAAGACGCGGATTTGAAGAGGAGAACCTTGTCACTGGAAGTGAAAACGTGCGAGCGAATCTTTTTGTCGTGGAATCTCTTTGCTCGGTTTTTGTAGATGACATTGTTCTCATAGGCCTCGTCCCGAAAGTCTTATAATTCATTGAGGGACATGGCGCGGTCTTCCGCAGCTGTCTTCAAATCCAAATTTACTTCTTCCACTGCTCTCCATGCCTTGTGCTCCATCTCGACAGGAAGGTGACATGATTTTCCAAAGATCAGCTGATATGGAGATGTCCCAATTGGTGTTTTGTAGGCGGTGCGGTATGTCCAAAGTGCATCATCGAGAACTTCCGCCCAATCCTTTCATTGCTTGATCGTTTTCTCCATTATCTGCTTGATTTCTCTGTTGGATAATTCCGTCAATCCGTTCCCTTGAGGGTGATATGGGGTGGTAACGCGGTGCTTTACTCCGTATCTAGCAAGAAGAGAAGAAAGCCATTTGTTACAAAAATGTGATCCCCCATCACTTACGAGGGCTCTTGGTGATCCGAATCTTGTCATCAGCTTCTTCAGGAATTTGATAACGACTTTGGAGTCATTCGTGACTGTCGGAATGGCCTCGACCCACCGTGATACATAATCGACTGCCAACAAGATGTAAGTGAATCCTTGTGATTTCGGGAAGGGCCCCATGAAATCAATCCCCTAAACATCGAATATTTCAACTTCAATCACCAGTGTTTGTGGCATCTCATTCTTTCGCGAGATGTTGCCGGTCCTCTGGCAGCGATCACAGCCTGTTATCCATCCTCGACAGACTTCATAGATGGAGGGCAAGTGGAATTCGCTTGCAAGGATTTTGAAAGCAGTCCAGTTGGCTGAGTGGTGTCCGCCGGTTGGAGATGAGTGGCATGCCTCGAAAATCTTGTGCCACTCGGACTGGGGCACACAGCGGCGAATGATGTCGTCAGCACATCTGCGCCACAGGTAAGGATCTTCCCAATAATAGAATCTGACATCGTGCAGAAATTTCTTCTTTGTGAAGGGAGAGGAGTCCGGAGGAAGTATGCCGGCCGTCAGAAAATTGGCGAAGTCCGCGAACCATGGAGTTTTGGACTCGTACATCTCTTTCATGTCCCTCAAAGCATAGACCTGCTCGTCGGGGAATGTCTCTCGGATTGTCACTTGCTGGTCGTCCCCCTTGACTGGCGGCTCGAGCCTCGACAGGTGATCGGCGATGACATTCTCACTTCCCTTTCTATCCTTGATTTCTACATCGAACTCTTGTAACAACAGAATCCACCGAATCAGTCTTGACTTGGCATCCGGTTTTGCAAACAGGTACCTGATTGCTGCGTGGTCGGTGTAGACAATTATTTTTGAGCCTATCAGATAAGGCCGGAACTTGTTGAATGCATACACGACTGCAAGCATCTCTTTTTCCGTCGTGGTGTAGTTGCACTGAGCCGGATTCATACTTTTGCTGGCATATTGGATCACATGGAAGAGTCTTCCTTTCATCTGGCCTAGAGCTGCTCCAACAGCATAGTCGCTGGCGTCGCACATCAATGTGAAAGGCTCATCCCAATCTGGTGCAGTCAATACTGGTGCAGTTACCAGTGCTTCTTTCAACTTTTCAAAGGCTCGATGACAGTCTTCATCGAAGACGATGGACACATCTTTCTCTAGCAAGTTGCATAAGGGCCGGGATACCTTTGAAAAGTCTTTCATGAACCTCCTATAGAATCCTGCATGACATAGGAAACTTCGGACGGCTTTGACATTTGTCGGTGGCGGTATCTTTTCAATGGCTATCACTTTGGCTTTATCTACCTCCAATCCTTCGGCTGACACTCGATGTCCCAACACAATTCCTTCTCTCACCATGAAGTGACACTTCTCCCAATCGAGGCATAGGTTTGTCTCGACACATCTTTCAAGTACAGTGGCTAAATTCTTCAAACAAACATCAAATGAGCTGCCAAAGACTGAGAAATCATCCATGAATACCTCCATGATTTTTTCGATGAGGTCGTGGAAGATTGCTGTCATGCATCTCTGGAAGGTGGCCGGTGCATTGCATAATCCAAAGGGCATCCGTCGGTAGGCGAATACTCCGTATGGACAAGTGATTGCCGTCTTGTATTGATCTTCCGGTGCCACAACTATCTGATTGTACCCTGAGTATCCATCAAGAAAACAGTAAAAAGGAAAACCAGATAGTCGTCTATCTAGCATTTGATCGATAAATGGAAGGGGGTAATGATCCTTGCACGTGGCGGAGTTCAAGGCTCGGTAGTCAATGCATACTTGCCATCCCGTGATCGGTCTTTGTGCTACTTCCTCTCCATCATCGTTTTTCACGATTTGCATTCCTCCTTTCTTGGCTACTACTTGTGTTGGGCTCACCCACTTGCTGTCAGAAATTGGTTAGATCATGCCATGGTCTAGGAGTTTAAGAACCTCATTCTTAACAGCTTCTTGCATGATAGGATTCAGACGTCGTTGTGCTTGTCGCTTTGGTTTCGTATCCTCTTCAAGGATAATCTTGTGCATGCACAGCAAAGGACTGATTCCTTTGATGTCTCCCAAGGTCCATCCAATGGCGGACTTGTAGGTTCTCAAAACTCGCAGCAGCTTGTCAAGTTCTCCTTGTGAAAGATAAGCAGAAACGATAACAGAGTAAGTGCTGTCGGAACCCAGAAATGCGTACCTGAGATGTGAAGGAAGTGTCTTGAGCTCCAGACTGGGTGGATTGGAGCTGGAACTTGGCTGTTCAAGCTTTCCGTCGACCGACGAGGCATCTTCATCGATCGACGAAGATGTGACTTCTGCGTCGATCGACGACACATTAGCCTCGGTCGACGAAGATCTCCTGAAGCGACTCGGCAGCGACTCTCTTTTGAGTTTTTTCTCCTGGGTAATTTCCTCGAATACATCCAATTCCATGACTAGATTCAGAATCTCCTCAGTGGCTTCATCCAAGCTTTCAGAAGAGGAAAGGGAATGTTGCAAGCAATTTTTCAGAAAATCCGCCTCACTTTTGAGACAAGTGTAGGGGGAAGACATCACCGGGCTGAAGCAATTGATCACGTGGCATTCTTCTGCATAACTTCCATCGTCATGCCTCTGCATTGCCCTATAGATTGAGAACATGACGGACTCGTTGTTCACTCGGAACGTCAGCTTTCCGTCTCGAATGTCGATCAACGCACCTCCAGTTTTCAGAAAAGGTCTCCCAAGGATTAGGGGAATATTCCGATCCTCCTCCATGTTGAGCACCACAAAGTCGGCTGGAATTATGAAATCCTTTACCTTTACTAGCACATCTTCAACAATTCCCTTTGGATAGGTGACTGATCGATCAGCCATTTGTAGTGAGATCGTCGTAGGCTTGATGCTGCCGATCTTTAGCCGCTTGAAGATTCAAAGCGGCATCAGATTGATTGATGCTCCCGAATCACAAAGAACCTTTCCGAAGGTCTCACCTCCGATGATACATGATATCGTAAAAAGATCCCGGGTCTTCCCTCTTGATTGGCATCTTCTTCTGAATGATGGCGCTGCACTCTACAAATAAATTGACCGTCTCGTGCTCCAAGAACGATCTTTTCTCGGAGACCATGTCTTTCAGAAACTTGATGTATCCCGGTATCTCTTGAAGAGCCTCTACCAATGGAATTTTAATATGCACCTTCTTCATTATCTCTAGGAATCGTGCATACCTTTCGTTCATCTTAGTCTTGGCAAACCGCTGTGGATACGGCAGAGGCGGTTTCTTCATTGGCAATTGTGGAGCAGCCGTCGAGTGTGTCTGATCAGCCTCGATCGACGGCCCTTTTGAGGTCTCGTCGATCGACGAGGATGCTCCGTCAATCGACGGAGTGTCGTTTTTGGCGATTTCTGCCTCCTCTTCAGCTTCCTCTTCCCCCGAGTGTCTTTTTTTGGTCGTTCAGGCCCTTCATAGGTCTTGCCCCCTCTCAGAGTGATAGCATTCACTTGATTCCTCTGATTCTGATTCTTGGGATTGACCTGGGTATTACTCGGTAGTTGCCCCGGCTTATGCTTGGTTCCTAGGGTGTCAGCAATCTGGCTAACTTGATTTTCAATGATCTGCACATGCTTTTGCACCTGATCGACCTTTGTATTCACCCCGGAGATTTCTTGCTTCAACTTGGTCACGGTGTCCGTGGAGCTTTCCATGAATTTGGCCAAAATCTCCTCGAGATTTAGCTTCTTCTTCTCTACTATTTCTCCGTTTTGTACGGCGAACCCTGACGATGGTTGTTCTGCAGCTTGTAGATTTGCATACGAGAATCCAGGATGATTCCTTGCATGGTTGAAGGCATAGGGTTGGTTGTGCTGCTAATTGTGTTGCTGAAATCCTCATCGGTAATTATTGTGGTAACCGCCTCTTTGGATGAAGTTCACATCAGCGTTGTTATCCTCGACCTGCCCTTGCACAGTCTCAACTGCAGCAACCGTTTTTTCTTGCTTCAGATTAGAAAATTCCTCCCTGAGCTTTTTCAGTTCAGCCGCCAAATCTGGTTGTTCGGCAACTTTTTCCACAACTTTTTCCACAACTTTTTCCACCACTTTCTCTATGGCTTTCACAGGCCGAGTTCGACTTGAGGACCACCGTTGAGTGTTGTTGGCCATCTTTTGGAAGAATTCCATGGCTTTCTTTCCACTCTTTGTCATGATTGTGTCTCCAAGTGTGGTGTCCACCAGTTTGGCCGTCTTGTCATTGAGCCCTTCATAGAATGCCTCAGCTTGTTCCCCCGACGGGAAACCATGTCCGGGACAGGCTCTCAGTAAATCTTTGAATCTTTCCCATGCCTCACTGAAGCTCTCGTTAGGCCTTTGAGCGAACATGATGATTTCCTTCAATCTTTGCTGAATAATATTCGGAGGGAAGAAGTTCTCCAGAAACTCGTTCCTCAGTTCAGTCCACGTGCTTATGCTTCCTTTGTCCAGTGTGGTGAACCATGATTGTGCCTTATCCTTCAGAGAGAATGCGAATAGACGCATTCGGATGGCACTCTTGCTGACTCCTCCAATCTTCACAGTATTGTAGACCAAAATGCACTTGTCCAGATGTGCGTAGGGATCCTCGGTAGCTCTTCCTCCGAATTAGTTTTGTTGCACCATCTGTACCAGTGCGGTCTTCAGCTCGAAGTGATTGGCATTGATGCCAATCTTGAAGTCTGTCTCCTTGAACCGAGGTTTGTACCTATTTTGCATGGCTTCTTCCTCCTCCTCATCGTCAGACCCCCCCGGGGGATCATGGTTGTCATCCTCTCCATCATCGGGATTGTCCTCAAACAACGGGTTGTGTCGAAGCTCTCTTCCATTTGGATTGTTCCTCTCTAGTTCGTATTGTTGGATTTGAGCTCATAGCTTGGATCTCTTGGATAAGCAACGCATGTTCCTCTGCAGTTAGCACTGGTGGAGGTGGTGGTAGGTTATCTTCCATTGTGTGACTACTCGAACTTTCCTGAGCACGCTTGTCTCTTCGGATTTTCCTACAAGTAGCTTCAATGTCCGGATGATAGTAGAGTGGATCTTTTCCTCTGGCTCTTGTAATCATGCACTACCTGTACAGCAAAGGAGGTAGTGAGATACAACTAAAAACAACCGAATTGAAATTCTAAAAAAATTGAGGGTGTCGACCGACGAGACGTGTCCTTCGATCGACGGACTCAAAAAAGCTTCGTCGATCGAGGCTGGATAGCGAGAAACAAAAATGCGAGAAAATCCAGAAAAAGCGAAATTACAGCCTAAAGCAATATTCCAATCACAGATTTAATAGTAAGATTAATTCTATTCTTTCCCCGGCAACGTCGCCAAAATTTGATCGCAATATTATTTCACTACGACTTACCAAAGCTAATAATACAGCGGCAAAGATAAAATTATCGATCCCACAAGGAAAGAAATAACGAATGATCTTGAAGTACTAAATCAGGCGTTCTTGAAAATATTGATTAGGAAAATCAAATAAAATGGTTTTGTTGTTTTGAAATCGTAATGCTTTGGAATCGAAAGTTAAACAGAAAATTAAATAGCTTTTGAAATCAAATATGAGAAACACAGATCCTAGGGATATCTCCCTATCAAGTATAACATATATGAATAAATTGATTAATTCCAAATTTTAATTCCTCTTCGCAGTGAAACATCAGAAAAGTATTACGAACTTCTTGGTCTGACAATTTGCAAAGTAGATTAATTAATTATCTATCTCCGTTCGGTCTCAAGATAAATTAACTAACTCCTACAGATCTACAGATTTATTCCTACAATTAATCTCCTTCAGTTACGACAAGAAATCAAATTATATTGTGAGAATCTCTTTCGATTGAAAACTATTACAGTTACGTCTCAATTAATCAACTAAATAATCCTAAAAAGTGATCAGCAAATCAAGATTAAGAATAACACAGATTTCACAAACTACAAAGGGAAGGGGAAAATAATTCAATTAATCAAAACATGCATACAATGATAGTTCGAACCCTAGAACCTGAAGAGGGATTTAGTTACACATATTCATGGTGGTATTCATCGAAGAAAAATACAACCTGAACTGCATAAAACTTGAAATCCGGAAAGTCTTCTCGTAGAAACTTGTCTCCAAAAACATAAAAACTAGAAATTCTTCAAACTCTAATGACCTAATAATTGCTCTCTCTCTTTCTAAAAACGAAAAATACATGATTTTATAGTAGTGAAAAGATATATCTAGCAGGAACTAGAATTAGATATGCATCTATCTCAAAATCAGATTAGAATCAGGATTTCCCGCATGCGCGTCGATCGCGTCCAATCCTCGTCGATCGAGTCTCCTTCTTCTTCTTCGTCGATGGTGTCTGGATAGACTCGGTCGATGAGGCCTTTCTTCCTTCGTCGATTGCGTCTGATTGGACTCGGTCGACGAGGCCTTCTTTCTTCATCGATCGCTTGGAAATGACATTCCTCGTCGATCGACTAAATGTCCTTGTCGATCGACGAGGTCTTCGAACACTGAACCTGATTCCTCCGGTTTTTTCGACTAGAAACCTGCATGATTCATCAAACACGGCATTCCAAGTACAAAATCTAATTCATGCACAAAAACAAGTACAAAAAATGGTCTAAACATCACATAATCAGTCAAAGAACTATAACATAAGTTATTGAAAATCCTAACTTATCACGTAAACACAATGGTCGATCAGGTGCAAAAGCACGTGCAAATCATTGAAAATCAAATCAGCTAGATCGCCGATGCCCTAGGAACCAAACACAAGCCGGGGCAACTTCCGAGCAACACCCAGGTCAATCCCAAGAATCAGAACCAGAGGAATCAAGTGAACGCTATCACTCTGAGAGGGGGCAAGACCTATTTAAGGCCTGAACAATTAGAAAAAGGCACCCGAGATGAAGAAGAAGCCGAAGAGGAGGCAGAAACTGCCAAGGACGAAGCTCCGTCGACCGATGGAGCATCCTCGTCGATGGACGGGGCCGCAAAAGAAGCATCGATCGAGCCTAATCTGCGTCGCTCGACGGCTGCTCCTCAACCGCCAATGAAAAACCGCCTCTGCCGTTTCCGCAGCGGTTTGCCAAGACCAAGATAAAAGAAAGATATGCATGATTTCTGGAGACAATGAAAAAGGTGCATATAAACATTCCATTGGTAGAAGCTCTTCAAGAGATGCCCGAGTACATCAAGTTTCTGAAAGACATGGTCTCCCAGAAAAGACCGTTCTTGGAGCACGAGACGGTCAACCTATTCGAAGAGTGCAGCGCCATCATCCAGAAGAAGATGCCAATCAAAAGGGAGGACCCGGGTTCTTTCACAATATCTTGTATCATCGGAGGTGAGACCTTCAGAAAGGTTCTTCGTGACTCGGGGGCATCAATCAATCTGATGCCGCTTTCAATCTTCGAGCGGCTAAAGATCGGCAGCATCAAGCCCACGACGATCTCACTGCAGATGGAGGATCGATCAGTCTCCTATCCGAAGGGCATTGTTGAAGATGTGCTAGTGAAGGTAAAGGACTTCTTAATCCCAGCCAATTTTGTGGTACTCGATATGGAGGAGGATCAAAATATTTTTCTAATCCTTGGGAGACCATTTCTGAAAACCTAAGGGGCATTGATCGACATCCGAGATGGCAAGCTGACGTACTGAGTGAACAATGAGTCCGTCACGTTCTCAATTTACAAGGCAATGCAGAAGCACGACGATGGAAGTTATGCAGAAGAATGCCACATGATCAATTGCTTCAGCCCGGTAATGTCTTCCCCCTTTACATGTCTGAAAAGTGAGGTGGATTTTCTGGAAAATTGTTTGCAACATTCCCTCTCCTCTTCTGAAAATTTTGATGATGCCACTGAGGAGATCCTGAATCTAGTCATAGAACTAGATGTGTTCGAAGAAACTACTCGAGAAAAGAGCTTAAAAGAGAATTATTGCCAAGCCGCTACAGAAAGCCTGCATCGACCGAGTCTACTGTCTCGTCGATCGACGAGAATACCACACCTTCATCGATCGACAAAGCATCCTCGTCGGTCGATGGAAATCCAGGACAACCGATCTCCAGCTCCAATCCACCCATCGTGGAGCTCAAGACACTCCCAGCACATCTCAGGTACGCATTCCTAGGCTCAGACAACACTTACCCTGTTATCATTTCTGCTTATCTTTCACAGGGGGAACTTGACAAGCTGCTGCGAGTTTTGCGAACATACAAGTCCGCCATTGGATGGACCTTAGGAGACATCAAAGGGATCAATCCTTCGCTTTGCATGCACAAGATCATCCTTGAAGAGGACGCAAAACCAAAGAGACAAGCACAACGACGTCTGAATCCCATCATGCAAGAGGCTGTCAAGAAGGAGGTTCTCAAACTCCTTGACCATGGCATGATCTACCCGACTTCCGACAACAAGTGGGTAAGCCCTACACACGTAGTAGACAAGAAAGGAGGAATGCAAATTGTGAAGAACGATGATGGAGAGGAAGTAGCGCAAAGACCGATCACGGGATGGCGAGTCTGCATTGACTACCGAGCATTAAACTCCGCCACGTGCAAGGATCATTACCCTCTTCGATTCATTGATCAAATGCTAGATAGATTATCTGGTTATCTTTTTTACTGCTTTCTTGATGGTTACTCAGGGTAATCAGATAGCTGTGGTGCTGGAAGATCAACACAAGACGGCATTCACCTGTCCATATGGAGTATTTGCCTGCCGATGGATGCCCTTTGGATTATGCAATGCACCGGCCACCTTCCAGCGATGCATGACGGCAATCTTCCACGACCTCATCGAGAAAATTATGGAGGTATTTTTGGATGATTTCTCAGTTTTTGGTAGCTCATTTGATGTTTGTTTGCAGAACTTGGCTACTGTACTTGAGAGAAGTGCTAAGATAAATCCATGCCTCAATTGGGAGAAATGCCACTTCATGGTGAGAGAAGGAATCGTGTTGGGGCATCGAGTGTCAGCCGAAGGATTGGAGGTAGATCGAGCCAAAGTGATAGCCATTGAGAAGATGCCACCACCGACAAACGTCAAAGCCATCCGAAGTTTCCCAGGTCATGCAGGATTCTATAGGAGGTTCATCAAAGACTTCTCAAAGGTATCCCAGCCCTTGTGTAACTTGTTGGAGAAGGATGTGTCTTTCCTTTTTGATGAAGATTGTCATCAAGCATTTGAGAAATTGAAAGAAGCGCTGGTAACCACACCAGTCCTGACCGCACCTGATTGGGATGAGCCTTTCACACTGATGTGCGACGCCAGCGATTATGCTGTTGGAGCAGCTCTAGGCCAAATGAAAGGAAGACTCTTCCATGTGATTCAATATGCCAGCAAAAGTATGAATCCAGCTTAGTGCAACTACACCGCGACGGAAAAAGAGATGATCGGGTTGTGTATGTGTTCGACAAGTTCCGGCCTTATCTGATAGGCTCAAAAACAATTGTCTACACCGACCATGCAGCAATCAAGTACTTGTTTGCAAAACCAGATGCCAAGCCAATACTGATTCGGTGGATTCTGATGTTGCAAGAGTTCGACGTGGAGATCAAGGACAGAAAGGGAAGCGAGAATGTCATCGCTGACCACCTGTCGAGGCTCAAACCGCCAGTCAAGGGGGACAATCAGCAATTGACAATCTGAGAGACATTCCACGACGAGCAGGTCTACGCCTTTTGGGACATGAAGGAAATGTATGAATCCAAAACCCCGTGGTTTGCAGACTTCACAAATTTTCTAGTCTGCGGCGTACTTCCACTGGACTCCTCTCCTTATGCAAAGAAGAAGTTTCTGCACGATGTCAGATTCTACTATTGGGAGGATCCCTACCTATGGCGCAGATCTGCTGACGGCATCATTCGCCGCTGTGTACCCCAGTCCGAGTGGCACAAAATCTTCGAGGCATGCCACTCATCTCCAACTGGTGGACACCATTCAGCCAACCGGACCGCCTTCAAAATCCTTGAAAGCGGATTCTATTGGCCTTCCATCTATGAAGTCTGTCGCGGATGGATAACAGGCTGTGATCGCTGCCAGAGGACCGGAAACATCTCGCGAAAGAATGAGATGCCATAGACACCGGTGATTGAAGTTGAAATATTTGATGTCTGGGGGATCGATTTCATGGGACCCTTCCCGAAATTGCAAGGATTCACATGCATCCTGTTGGCAGTCGATTATGTATCGCGGTGGGTCGAAGCCATTCCGACAGTCACCAACGACTCCAAAGTCGTTATCAAGTTCCTGAAGAAGCTGATGACAAGATTCGGAACACCAAGAACCCTGGTAAGTGATGGGGGATCACATTTTTGTTACAGATGGCTTTCTTCTCTTCTTGCTAGATACGAAGTAAAGCATCGCATTACCACCCCATATCACCTTCAAGGGAACGGATTGACGGAATTATCCAACAGAGAAATCAAGCAGATATTGGAGAAGACGGTCAAGCAAAGAAAGGATTGGGCGGCAGTTCTCGATGATGCACTTTGGGCATACCGCACAGCCTACAAAACACCGATTGGGACATCTCCATATCAGCTGATCTTCGGAAAATCATGTCACCTTCCTGTCAAGATGGAACACAAAGCTTGGAGGGCGGTGAAAGAATTGAACTTGG
The DNA here is from genome assembly GCA_026898455.1 of Plectranthus barbatus. Lineage (NCBI taxonomy): Eukaryota > Viridiplantae > Streptophyta > Magnoliopsida > Lamiales > Lamiaceae > Plectranthus > Plectranthus barbatus. Next base: position 88,853 of record JAPKLW010001394.1, on the reverse strand, counting down.
ATTGGAAGACAGCAGCGGAAGACCACGCCATGAAACTGAATGAATTAGAAGATTTTTGGGATGAGGCCTATGAGAACAACATCATCTACAAGAATCGAGCGAAGAGATTCCACGACAAAAAGATCCGCTCGCATGTCTTCACTTCAGGTGATAAGGTTCTCCTCTTCAAATCCCGTCTTTGATTCATGCCAGGAAAGCTTCAATTAAAGTGGGTCGGACCATACACCGTAATCAGCCAATTCAAAAATGGTGTAGTTGAATTACCCGGACAAGATGGAAAGACCTTCAGAGTGAATGAGCAAAACCTGAAACCATATTACACCCCTCTTCAGATTGGATCAGTGGAGAAGTACTACGTGAATTGCCCTTAAAAATCAGGTATTGTCGAGCTATCAACAATAAACCAAGCACTGGTTGGGAGGTAAACCAACAGTTTCCCGTCTTATTTATATCTTTTAATTTCGAGTCAGTTCAGTCATTTTTTTTCAAAATTGTGTCGAGTCCAGTCCGGCCACGAAGATCGTCAGAAATTGGAATCAATCGACGAAGAAAAACTTCCTCGTCGACCAAAGCCATTTCTTGTCGATCGACGAAAAAAAACTTTCCTTGTCGACCGAAGCCAGTTCTCGTCGATCGACGAGGAAAAACAGGTTTCATCGATCGATGAAGGCCCTTCGTCGATTGACAAAGACGCGTCTAGGCTGCGAACAGAGACGGGTTTAAACCCCCTCACTTCATTTTATTCCTCACAAACACAAACACACGCACGGTTTCTCTCTTCCAACCCCACATTCAAACTTTTCTCTCCAAAATCGTCAAAATCAACCACGGTATGTACATTAACACTCCCTTTTTCGATTATTTCACACAATTTGAAGGATTTGAGCATGATTTTTAGCAAACTTTGAGTTTGGAGCCCTTGTTTTCATTTCTGCAAATTTTGTCGATTTCATTGCTATTCGTGCTGATTATTCAGAATGGTTTGTGGTTTTCATCGATATACTTGCTTGTGATTGATTTGGGCTTGAGTTTCATTGAATGTTTCATACGAATGTGTGGGGGGGGGCGTTATCATGTTTGGGTGTTTTTCTAGCTTTATTTGTTTTGGACCAAATTCTGTCAAACGTGATGTTAATAGGCTAGAATTGATAGTGAATTGCATGAATGTCGAACCAATTTTGCATGGGTACGTCAATTTCTTCAGATTTTTGCTCAAATTGGATATGCTTGCATTGGAATTTTGTGAAGAATGATGATGAATTTTTGCCAAATCCTTTCCTTATCCTTGCAGATTGACATTGGATTTCCGACCAACATTCACCCTCCGATCTCATCAGAGGCGATACCAAAAGTTCTTGGGGGAAGAATTCGCAATCCGACAGACACTCTACCCCTGCCCGGATATAATGCAGCTGTTGGGTATTCGGGATGATGTTGAAAACCTCTTGGCAAAGATCGGCTGCGGTGCGTGGGTGACAGGCTGTTGGCCAACTTACCCGGCCTTGGTCTTGGAGTTCTTTGCTTCACTCCGGGTCTTCGAGGTCGAGCTAGGAGTAGAGCCAACCACAGTTGGGATCCAGCTGATGAACCAGTACCACGAGATTCTAAGAAACAAGTTTGAGGAAATTTGGGGAGTCCATGCAGGGGGAGATGGTATTCCTCCCCCAAGCTTTGACAGTGCTCGCTTATGGACCCAAATCGCCACAGATGCCAGTGATAAATTGCACTTGTTCGACTCTAGGAACTTGAAGGCTTCTTCCATCGACAACTCTATTTTTGGATACATCCAGAGATGCATGGGGGTGTCGATTTCCGGTAGGCACAAAAGTGGCAAGGTCAGAATTGGAGAACTCTACCCCCTTTACTGCATGCTAAAGGCGGAAAAGTTCAGCTTCGGAGCGTTTGTCATGGACCATTGGAGGAAGTAAATCAAGGCCAAGAAAGGCAACATTTGGAGCGGGGGGTTGATATCCTCGATTGCAGAATTTCTGGGGATTGACTTGTAACAGTTTGAGCAGCTCGAGGATGACAACCGAGGTCTTGGCACGGGAGCCTTGGTGAGAATGATGATGATTTTTCCGTGGGACAGAGGATGGTCCCTGCGGATGTCCAATAGATATACCGGTTCCCACTGCCGAACCGGTACCTCACACACGTCACCGATTATCACTTCTGTGATAATTGGTTGATGAGCACCCCCGCACACATGAGGTTGATGAGCGGTGCACGAGGAGGTCTAGGCACTTCCAGACTCCGACATCGACCCCGGACTCAGCCGTACCAAAGAGAGCCGCAGCCACCCCCAGAATTGGATGAGGAGGAGGAAAGTGAGGATGATGAAGGAGGACAGCACAGTCCTGATCGGACTGGCGGACAGCCGCCACACCACTTCGCGGGAGAGTCTCCTTCTTCCGGGGTGGATCTGGCGACGATCTACCAGTACATGCAGCAGCAGGCTAATCTGCAGGCAAATTTCCAGCGGAATGTGAACACGAGGTTGGATAACCTCGATGTTTAGATGCGTCAGCTACTCCTCAACACGCAGCCTCCGTCCAGTTCCCAGCCCCAGCAGATTGTTCGACAGGTCCCCCGCCGCCGACTGCCAGTGTGGTCATCTTCCGATGTTTAGATGGAAGATCCTTTCGATGAGGAGGAATGAGGTATCGTTTCTCTTTTTCCTTATCGAACTTTCAAAATTTTCCACTCCTTCGAGTGAATAAGTTTGGGGGGGTGATGATAAGAAAAGAGAAACGTTTGTTTGTTTTCATTTTTTTTCTATTTTTTGTTGATTTTTCATTGTTTTTGATGTTGTTTTTTCTGAATCATCACTTCCTTGTTCTTATGCTTCAGTGTGAACAATTGCTCTCTGCAGGACCTTTTACTGAAAATTAGTATTTTTGAACTTTTGGGTTGTGATACTTGTTTTAGGTAAATAGTCTGGGCATTGTTTAGGAGCTTTTGAATATAGGACAGTCGAAACTTTTTGATTATGATGGTGTTATGACTACTTACTTGTCTTTGCTTGAGCGAGAATTATGGATTCATAATCGAGATATTTGCTGATTAAGAATGATAATCTGTGTGATAGAGTAGCCGATGATAGACACTATTTTGCTTGATATGTTGATCTTTGAAGCTTAAACTATTGCATGATAACTGTTCGAAATTGGATAATTATTGAGGAGTCACGAAAATTTCTACCTTGTGAGGAATTTGTGCTAATTCTTTCGTTTGATGAGTGACAAAGTTGTTAGATTTATTTCCTAGAATTTGACATATTTCTCTCTTGAGGTTGCATTAAGTGTGGTAATAGGGTGAAAATGATTTTAGGCATGTTCTTTCGTAGCCATTCCCCATATACTTACCCTAAATCTTCACTTGTAAGCCCTTTTGAGCCTTGAATGATTTTTTTCTTTAGAAGGGTTGATGAAAAAAAAGAGATGATTGTGAATTGTTGGATAATGTGAATTGTGGGAGTGTGTTGAGAGGCCATGTGAGGCCATGAGCAAAAAGAAAGAAAAAGAGGGGGTTCCCATGAAAGAAAAGTTAGAAAAGAAAAATGAACATTGGTGGAAAAGAAAGAAACTCATTTATGTTGTTCATAAATAATTGAGAGTGAGCTCTTAGGAACCCTGAGAATGATGAAAAGAAAAAGAATGAAAAGAACAAGAGTGTGTGAGAATTGTTTTATGTGGGCATGATATGCTAAAGACTTGGTGTTGAATGAAGTATTTTTTTTAGTCACTTAGCCAAAAATATCCTACCTTCTAGGTAAGCCACATTACAACAAATTTTAGACCTTTTTGATTTCCTGAAAAGCCACACTAACAAGCAGTGGAGAGATGTGAAATTTGTCAAACCTATGGTGAAATAAGCTAAAATTTTGATTGTGTGAAAAAAAAATCCTTTTTTGCTTGATTGAGCGATGAGTGCAAACACTGCCCAGTGAGGTTTCTCCTTGATAATTTACCAATAAGAACTTGTTTGGATTGCATGATTTTTATGAATAAGTGAAACTTGGATTGCAAAATAGGCTTGTGAGGCATTGCACACTTGTATCTGAATTTGATTGGAGTTCTTTTCAGTGAATTGATCGAGGACGATCAATGGTTTATGTTTGGGGGAGTTGATAAGTTAGGATTTTCATCAACTTATCCTATAGTTCTTTGACTGAATGTGTAGTGTTTAGATCGTTTTTGTATCTATTTTCGTGCATGAATTAGATTTTGTACTTGGAATGCCGTGTTTGATGAATCGTGCAGGTTTCTAGTCAAAAAACAGAGGAATCAGGATCTAGTGCTTGAGTCCTCGTCGATCGATGAGGACCCTTAGTCGATCGATGAGGAGTGTTGTTGCCAAGCAATCGACAAAGCAAAGGAGACCTCGTCGACCGATGCCATTCAGACGTGATTGACGAGGCAAAATGTTGAGATGCGATCGACGAGGATCAGAAGCGGTCGACGCACATGCGGGAATCCTGTTTCTCATCTGATTTGGAGATAGATGCATATCTACTTGTAGATACTGCTAGATACATCTTTCATCATTATAAATTCATGTAATTTTCGACTTCTGAGGAGAGAGTTAGAGCAATTATTAGAATATTAGAGTTGAAGAATTTTTAGGGTTTTTAATGTTTGAAGACAAATTTCTACGAGAAGATTTCCGCATTCCAGTTTTTATGCAATTCAGGTTGTATTTTTCTTTGATGAATATTACCATGAATATGTGTAACTAAATCCTCTCTCAGGTTCTAGGGTTTCGAACTATCAATGTATGCATGTTATGATTAATCGAATTATTTTTCCTTTCCCTTCGTAGTTTGTGAAATCTATGCTTATTCATAATCTTGATTTGCTGATCACATCTTAGGATTATCTAGTTGATTACTTGAGACGTAACTGTAATAGTTTTCAATCAAAAGAGATTTTCACAATATAATCTTATTTCTTGTCGTAACTAATGGAGATTAATTGTAGGAATAAATCTATAGAATTTGGGAGTTAGTTAATTCATCTTGAGACCGAACAGAGATAGTTAATTGACTAATCTACTTTACGAATTGTCAAACAAAGAACTTCGTAATACTTTTCTGATGTTTCACTACGAAGAGGAATTAAAATTGGGAATTAATCGATTTGTTCATACATGTTATACTTCATAGGTAGATATCCCTTGGATCTGTGTTTCTCTTATTTGACTTCAAAAGCTATTTAATTTTCCTGCTTAGTTTTCGATTGCAAAGATAACAATTTTCAAAACAACCAAAACCTTTTCATCTGATTTTCCTAATCAATACATTCAAGAACGCTTGATTTAGTACCTAAGATTATTCGTTACTTCTTTCCCTGTGGGATCGATAATTTTATCTTTGCCGCTGTATTATTAGCTTTGCTAAGTTGTAGTTAAATAATATTGCGATCACCTTGTTAATTTATCCTCAGAATCCACTTCATAATGGTATATAAATGCATCACACAACTCTTTCTTCCTTTTCATATCGTTCACTAACATCTGAGCATCACATCCTTCAACGTGAGCCTTCATATCTCTAGAGAAGTTACGAACCTCAATAACAGAACACCCAACTAAATCAGTACCACCCATTATCTCCCTCAGCAGATAATAAGCGGCAGTAGGACCAATATTGGAAGCAACATAATCCAATATGAATTTTTGATGCACAAGATCAATGTTACTATTTACTTTCATGAAATGTCGGTGTGACACATCAACCATATCGTGGTTATGACCCTCAACAACAAATGCACAACATATCCTAAGTATGCAACATACTTGAACACAACCTTCGCATAACAACGACACCGAGATGAAACTCTCCTCCTACTCTTTGAACTAGACAAATAATAATCTAACATATCGGTATCAGCAGCAACAATAAATTTGTCACCTTCACGATTACACACTACATACCTCAAAGTAAAAATATCCTTAACTTTCTTGGGACTTGATAAACGAATATCAAATCCAACCAACTTAGCATATTCTCGGTAAAAATCTACACCTTCATCCAAACTACGAAACACTTTTCCCTTAAGCGGTTTCAAAGACTCCTCGCATACAGGAGTAATAAAAACAACAAATAAAAAGAAAAAAGTACCATATTAAAATTAATCTAAATAAAAAAATAAAAAAAAACGAATATTTCAAATGCATAATAGAAAAATACTAAATGTGCAATTGAAATGAATATTGTTAGGTTTGTATACTGAACGCATATATGATTAAGTGTTTTGTATATTGGTCTTCATATCTGTTGCTGCAACAATGCTCGCTATCTGATTAAATAAACATACAACGAACCATAATATCCTATTAAATCTGATTAAATAAACATACAACGAACCATAATATCCTATTATCTCGCCTATAGGGATGATCATATGGTGTGTAAGATATCACAGAGGATCATATGAATCATTTGACCTAGCGAGATATAAATAGTATCACAGCTGAGACGGTCCCAAGATAGGCTGTTGGTTTAAGCTGCGGCACAGCAGTTCATGAGTGTGCTTATCCTAGCTACTTGATGTGTCGGTACATGGTTCTGTATTGATGGGATCAACAGTGGGTTGTGCCATTCTCATTGACATATGAATGAGCCAGATCCCTAACATACTTCCTATGATCTTAAACCTAACTGAAAGATAAGGGGCACACACAGATTGACCACACTTTGATTTACCCTGGTGGCAAGTCATACATGTACTCTTATACCCGTATTTTGGGTGTTGTCAATTTGTGTGTGGCCTGCTTAGTCTGGACGTTTAGGTAAGCATATCTGTTTCAGGATCGTGACAATCCCTGAGGAACTCACAAGGTTCATTATGCTAAACCCTACAAGTTGAATTATTTAATTCAGGCATAAGTGAAAAGCAGTGAGTGGTATTACTCAGGAAATAAGAGATAAATTATTTGTGGCTGATTGTCGTAAGCCAAATTAATTAATGAATGTCTAAACCTTAAATACGTGGATCATGTTAGTTTGGTGCAACCCGTTCCTAATAACGTGGTAATAAAGGGGCGAGTCAGCATTGTTACCGTGGTGAAGGATAAAACAATATTTTATTAATTAATTATGTTCTGGGTTGAACAAGGAAGGATTAATTAATAAAGAGGGCCTACTTTATTATTTGCATCTGGTCCCTGGTCTGGCCCATTAACTGCTCACAGCCTATTATGGTTAGGGTTTCTCAAAACCCTAACACTATATAAAGGCCTTCTCTCTATCAGATCATATTAGGGTTTTTTACTATATTGAAAATAGAGAGAGACGACGGCGGCTATCCAGAAGGGAGGAACTGATCGATTCCTCCAGATCTCGGATTCAACTTGGTAGATAATCCTCACCAGATTTCCAAGGAGCAAGGGAATAGATCAGAAGATCAGATCTGTAGGAACAACTATCCATTGCCGGTGTTCTATCTCAGATCTAAGATTATTTCACTATTATTTGCTCCGATCTAAATCTGTAGATTATTTCACAACATCTGCAATTAATATTGTAGGAGCATGCATAGGATCGCATGGTTTATTTAATTGAAATTTGATCCTGGTACCCTAGGAACGAACCTTGGCAAGAATTTAATTAATGACAACTCGTGTTGTCCATCACAGACTCAAACCCTACAATTGGTATCAAAGTCAGGTTCATGTTCCTAGGCTCTATCTTGGATAGATTGAAATTAAATAAATATGTATGTTCATGGATGGATTTAAATTGTCGTGGATGTTTTTGTTCTCGTGGCCTTTTCATTTTTGGATCTGTTTTTCACCACGAGAAAATCCGTGGTTAGATTTGATAGGCAAAAATTGTAATAGATTGTAGATCTATAATTTTTGTATTTTATTTTATTCAAATCTGTAAAATTGAGATCCGGAAGAAGAACGAGTATTGGAGAATGAAAAACAAAGAGGCGACATGAATTAGGGTTCAGCCCCTTCACCCACCAAAACTCGTCGGCGGCGCGACGAGGTTAGGCGGTGGGTAGCGGCGGCAGGGGCTCTTCCCTGCGGTTGGGCCGCACCCAACCCGCTGCTGCTGCTTGTGTTTCTAGCAAGCATGGTGGTCCAAGGTCGGCGAGCTCCCAGATCTGGCTGGGGCTGCGTTGGGTGGCAATGCGAGAAGTGGCGGCGGCGCAAGGAAACCCTAGGGTCTCCTGCCCGGCTGGGCCACGCTCCTACAGCCAGTTGCTGCGCACGCGTCTCCAGCGAGGCGAGCAGATGCTCGTTATGGTGGTGATGTTTGCGTACGGTGGTGCTGGCAGGCGAAGGGGTGTGTTCGGCAATAGAAGTACCGGTGAGAGGAGGTATAGGGCAGGCAGCAGCATGCGGGTTCTCTCGTTGCACGTGTGCATACACGACTCTGTACGCACCTCCTCACGTCGTGCTAAAGATGGCAGGCAATGGGAGCGGCCGGCGTCCGCGTTGCTGGTGGCTGCGCACAAAAGCAGCGTCGTGCGCAGCAGTGGGAGACAGCGCAACCTTGCTGCGTTTGCTGCTGCTTCGCAACTCGCTGCCATTTGCTGTGGCTATTGTCAAATGTGACGACGGCTGAGCAAGCTGGGTTGCAGGTGTCGCCGGTGGTGATAGCTGGGGTGCGATCTCCGGCGGTGGCGGCGCCGGAAAGGTGGTTGGCAACGGCTGCAAGGAGTGTGGCGGCTAGGGTTTCCAAACCTAGGGTTTGGTTGCTCATGTTGGGCCAGAAACCCTAATTTACAGCCCAACTGCTGTTTTTTCAGCCCGATTCAAATTTCAAGTCAAATGGAGGCCTAGTTTGAAGATCTGTATTGGAATTAAATCTTGTAATAGATTAGATTTAATTATTTATCATGTAATCGCATCTGAGGGGCCACGAGAATTTATTTGTTTATTTATTTATTATCGTATTGATGTGATTTATTATGTGCGCACTAGTAAATAATAGGAAGCATGATTATTTGCTTTAATTATTTACTTTTATAAGCATGTTGCAATTTAGTTTTTGAGCATGTCTTATGTGATTTACTTTATGTTTTAAATTATGTTTATAAATTCCGGAATCATATTAATTTATGATGGAATTTTTGGTGTGACATAATTTATGGGAACATAAAATAATATGTGTGCATGAAACCTTTAGAATTAAAATACTAAGCTGGATTTTGGTTCTTTTCTAACCAAGATCATTAGACCTCCACAAATACGGCCTCTCTTTAGAAGTAATGCATTTCGAAGTGTAAACGTCTACTTCAGTAGCTTGCGTTAGAAATAATTTACTAGTTCTAATGCGATGAGGTTTCTAAATAAAACATTTAGTTTTATATGAGAAGTGGGAGCCTTTGAGCAAACGTCTACTTCAGTAGCTGGCATTGAGACAACTTTCACTGGTCTTTAAGATTAATCTAAATGGGATAATAGATCATGTTAAGGGCAAGACGCATGGGTCTAGTACGTATGTCGAATCACCTTTTAATGTGCGGAGTTTAGCTTGTGGTTACTTTGGCTTATGTTGCCTAAGCACAACTCATGCATGAGATCCCTGCTCAAGATAGGTGAACATGGTCTGAAGATCTCCAATATTAATTTCTTTTGCCGGCGGATACCTGGCATGGAGAGAAATTAAAGGATCTATTTTGGTCTGGTCGAGCATTTGTCGTAAACTTCTACTTCAGTAGCTTGCGGTGAATTAGCTTGGGCAATTGGAGGAAGCAAATTGCATTGTTTTATCTAAAGGTTCTATGCATATTTGTTTCAATTGTTCGTAGTATGTGCTTACTTTAATTCGCTTTTTTGTTTTCAGATATGTCTATGAATATTGTCATTAATATCCTCGCTCAAAATCCTCTCAATGGTCCGAATTTACTTGAATGGAAACGTAATTTGGATTATATCCTTGTTGCGGAAGAACACAAGTTTGTCCTTACTAATCCTTGTCCGCTAGTCCCAGCTGCTGATGCTACTGCCGAGCGGCAACAATCTTACAATAAGTGGATCAAGTCTAATAATGTAGTGAAATGCTACATGATGACCACTATGAGTAAGGTACTTGAGCTGTAGCATCAACATTATGATAAGGCCTGTGAGATTATGGATAATCTAACAGCGACTTATGGGGAGACGGACAGAATTGTCAAATTCAATTTCATGAGGGAGATTGTAAGTAACAAAATGCCTGAAGGTAGTTCAGTGAGAGAGCACGTGGTTGCCATGACTCACCTTATTGATTAACTAACGTTGCATGGTGGTGGTATTGATGCGGAAGCCCAAGTCGATATCATACTAAACTCTCTTCCCATGTCCTTTGAAAACTTCAGGTTGAATGCTGTGATGAACAAGAAGGAGTATACTCTTAATGAGTTACTCAGTGACTTGATGGCAGCACAATCCCTAACTAAACCCGACAAAGCAGTTTTGGTTTCTTCCGGTAGCCGGTCTGCTGCTCCTAAATGAGCAAAAACTAAAAGAACGACTAGGAATAAGAACAAGAAAACTGGTAGTGGGAACAATGGAGTTTATGCTCCAAAGAAAAAGGTTGGGAAAGTTAAAGGAAAGGGCGAGTGTTATCGCTGTGGCAAGATAGGACACTGGAAAGAGGTGTTAACACCAATGGACAAGGTTTGTCATCATTTACATGCTTAGTATCAGTTTTCTACTCCTTGTGAGTAGTGGTTACTGTGAATACTAATCATGTTTTGGCTGCGCTATGCAGAGAATCAAGCTGATGATAATGCTTGAGGATGACAAGGCTACCAACTCCAAGGAAGATGCTAGAGATCGTTCTTAAGCTGTTGGAGTTATTTGCTTTAAGTTTATGATAAAATTTTGTTTTAATTCAAGTTTCTGAAGAGATGTTGTTTTGTTTTGATAAACATATTTTTTCATCTATTGGATTATCAGTTATTCAATAGAGTTTTTCTATCATAATAAATAACAGTGTTTTCTATTATGGATGTTTATCTCTTCATTACTTGATTACATAAACTATCTGTGTTCTAAGGTATAATTTAAAAGAATCTCTATAAAGATAGGTTACATCAGTCTAAGTAGTTTTAGTAATTCATGGAATTATGGATTCAATCCAGGTATTCCTAAGAATGGTACTTATGAGAACTACTTAGAGGTATAAGATGGTAACCAGGCCTTTTAATAGGCGATTGTATCTCTATAGATCATTTCGTGTTTGCTCTGGTTTGCTGGTTTGAGTCTAATTCCGCAGTTGTCTTAACAGGCATTGATACTGTAATCATTTAAGATTTGGATATGTTTATCTAGTTCACTACAAGTCTTAGTTCTTGCTTTAATCAAGAGCGTTCAAGACTAAGGTAGAGAATAAGTTAAACAAGACTGTAAAAACATTAGGGTTCATTTATAATGGTGTATCTTAATTGATTGGTTTTACAGTATCTAGCAGAGCAAAGGGATTGCATCCCAGTTAACTACACCTATTATTCCCCGATTGGGAGAGTGTAGGTAAAACAAAATAAGATTCTTTAAAAGTTTATAAGTTATGCCAGCTTTGCCAAATATTCGTTTTTGGGAACAGCGCCAAAAGCAGTTGTGTGTTTGCTTAATCTAGTGTCATCTAAATCAGTTTCAAATACCCTAGTAGACCTTGACTCTGTCAAAAAGGCAATGATAGGTAATTCGGCTGTTAAGCTCATATAGGAAACTGATCGTTTGGAAGAAAGGTTTAAGCCAGTACTGCTTTGTGGGCTATTCAAGGTAAACAAAAAAGGATGGTAGCTTTGTATATCCTAAGTACAAGCAAGTTGTATAGGCTAAAACCATGAATCCAAATGTGAGTTTGTTCTCTGACGTTTTAGAGAAGACAATTCAAATCCATCAGGAAATACCCCGTGCCATATTTACCTTGGAAGGTATGGTACCAATTGCACGGTCACCTGTGTAAGGTGGTAAACCACAAATTATTGCACCATTAACTGACAACGTAAAAGGAGCATTGTTGCAGTGGGAGGTTGCCTTAACAGGCTTAATGGTATTGGTTCATGGAAACAGTCTCTGGACTTGTTGCCAGCTTAACGAACAACATCGTAGTCATCCCTTAAGCACAACAAAGCTGTTAAGACAAACGATGCAGTTTAATGACGTCAAGTCATGGATTCAGAATTGAATCAGTAAAGGTTATGGTTGTGTATCAGGATCAGTGATAGCCAAATAGGTTACTAGCTATAAGTAACTGATTGATATACAAGGAAAGGAATGCTTGAATGGTAACATAGCTTATTCGAATATCTAGGTTAGTGAGTAAGGTATGTTTCACAACAATACCTTCTCACCGGTTGCGACTATTAAACCTATTCGAATTCTTTTAACCATAACAGCACATATGAATCTAAACATCTGGAAGATGGATGACGTCATCCATATTTTATAAACGAGTAACTTGATAAAAGGTGACGACATCTGTATGCAACGACCAAATAAGTTATGTCCAAAGCATCATGTCTGGAAGCAAAGGTAGTTCAAGTATGAACTTAAAAGAGCTTCAAAGTCATGTAACAGACATTTTGATATTGTCTATCGAGAATGATAGTTTCATGTACCAGTTATGTGTCAGCGGAAGCGTGGTTTTCCTTGCACATTATGCAGATATTATTTTCACATTCAGAAATGGTGTGGAGATATTGTTAGGCATAAAGGATGGTTATCCGAACAGTTTCAGAAATAGGACCTATGAGATTTTGGAACACCTTTTGAATTAAAGTCTTGTGTTGTCACAAGAAAAGGATCTTCAGGTATCTCAAGTCACTTAAATTGATTATGTGATGAGTCGTTCATAGCAAGAAAGATTGTTGTCTTTCTATATTGCAGATGAACAAGTTCAGATATGTGTAATGCTATAAGCATGTTAGACAAACATCAGTTCAACTCTGGATAGGCACATCAGTTTACAAGTGTGCTATGTGAGTTGAATGGCATCGGATATCTAGGAGGATCATATTGAAAGGAAGTTGACCTCTAACTATGTGTTGGCCTTGGAGGAGGAGTTATAGGAATCTAGCACAGAAGTGTGTTGCGGATTCCGGTATGAAGGCTAAGTTTTTGTCAGCTTCATTAGCTTCGCAAGAAGCAGTATAGCAACAATGTAATCCTTTAGGGGTGTGTGTTCTGAGTTTGCCTAATTAAATCACAAGGAATTGTGATTATGTTGGTGCAATAACAAACTCAAGGGAACCCAACACTCACAAGGAGGTGAAATACATAGGATGTGTGGTATCACATCATACGAGAAATCATGATAAGAGGTGATGTGAATGAAGTGAGAGTGATTGACAGTATAAACACACTTAATACTTTGATAAAGCAATGGTATTATGCTTTATGTAAAAGTGGGAGATTGTTGGGTTTGTATACTGAAAGCATATATGATTAAGTTCTTTGTACACTAGTCTTCATATATGTTGCTGCAACAACAGTATAAACACACTTAATACTTTGATAAAGCAATGGTATTATGCTTTATGTAAAAGTGGGAGATTGTTGGGTTTGTATACTGAAAGCATATATGATTAAGTTCTTTGTACACTAGTCTTCATATATGTTGCTGCAACAATGCTCGCTATCTGATTAAACAAACATACAACGAACCATAATATCCTATTATCTTGCCTATAGGGATGATCATATGGTGTCTAAGAGATCACAGAGGATCATATGAATCGTTTGACCTAGCGAGATATAAACAGTATCACAGTTGAGACGGTCCCTAGATAGACTGTCAGTTTAAGCTGCGGCACAGCGGTTCATAAGTGGGCTTATCCCAGCTACTTGATGTGTCGGTACATGGTTATGTATTGATGGGATCAACAGTGGGACGTGCCATTCTCATTGACATATGAATGAGCTAGATCCCTAACATACTTCCTATGATCTTAAACCTAACTTAAGGATAAGGGACACACACAGATTGACCGCACTTTGATTTACCATGCTGGCGAGTCTTACATGTACTCTTATACCCGTACTTTGGGTGTTGGCAATTTGTGTGTGGCCTGCTTAGTCTGGATGTTTAGGTTAGCATATCCGTTTCAGGATGGTGACATTCCCTAAGGAGCTCACAATGCTCATTATGCTAAACCCTGCAGGTTAAATTATTTAATTCAGGCATAAGTGAAAACAAGTAATTGGTATTACTCAGGAAATAATAGATTAATTAATTTTGGCTGATTGTCATAAGCAGAATTAATTAATGAATGTCTAAAACCTTAAATATGTGGATCATTTTAGTTTGGTGCAACCCGTTCCTAATAACGTGGTAATAAAGGGGCGAGTCAGCATTGTTACCGTGGTGAAGGTTAAAACAATGTTTTATTAATTAATTATGTTCTGGGTTGAACAAGGAAGGATTAATTAATAAAGAGGGCCCACTTTATTATTTGCATTTTGTCCCTGGTCTGGCCCATTAACTGCTCACAACCCATTAGGGTTAGGGTTTCTCAAAACCCTAACACTATATAAAGGCCTTCTCTCTATCAGATCATATTAAGGTTTTTCAGTATATTGAAAATAGCGAGAGACAACGGTGGCAATGCGGAAGGGAGGAACTTATCGATTCCTCCAGATCTCAGATTCAAATTGGTAGATAATCCTCACCAGTTTTCCAAGGAGCAAGGGAACAGATCAAAAGATTAGATCTGTAGGAACAACTATCCATCGTCGGCGTTCTATCTCAAATCTAAGATTATTTCATCGTTATTAGCTCCCATCTAGATCTGTAGATCAAACAGTGAAATCAGGTATTCTCTAAATCCATCATCTGCAATTAATATTGAAGGAGCATGCATAGGATCGCATGGTTTATTTAATTGAAATTTGTTCCTGGTACCCTAAGAACGAACCTTGGCAAGAATTCAACTAATGGCAACTCGTGTTGTCCATCGTAGACTCAAATCCTATAAATATTATGTGCAAAATTACATTCTTATATCAACAACATTCGTAATATTATATACATAAAAAAAACATAAAAACACGTATACCACGAAAATTAAAAATACTCATTTGACATATGCAACAAATACACTCTATTTCAGCATGTTTACAGGCGAGAAAAATGTATATTTTTAATAAAAAAGTGCAGTAAAAAATATGCACAAAGACAATTCCATCCACAAAAAAGAAAAAAACACAAACATGTAAAACTCAATAACTGCATCTAAAATGTCGGATAAACAACATACAATGTATGAATGATACAAAATTCAATATGATTACATAACATAAAATTAATAATCATTAGTTAAAAAAAAATACACATAAAAAATTGATAAATAAATACCGTCATCATATTTATCCATGGCGTCAACTGCAGAAGACATACGACCAACAACGATTGAACAACAATAAGGCGATGAAGAATAAATGTAAAAGATAGAGTGGTAAAAAAATACAACAACGCACGTAGAAAAAACAAGTTCACGATAATAAGAATAATCATGATGAAAGAACGTGACTATACTTGTTAAAAAAAATATTTCAGAACCTTAAAAAAAATAAAAAAATTGAAGAATATACAAAAAGATATGCGATTCATAGAAAAAAAAAGAAATAAGATATACGTACAAAACAAAATTAAAGAAAAGAAGATTTGGCAAAAAAACAGGTAGAGAAATTCATGGAATTAGATATGGTAACAAAAAAATTGATAAACAAAAGTACCCAAAATACCCTAAAACAATAAATAAAAAATAACTAATGACATAAAATTAAAAAATCTGGAACGTCCATAATGATTAATCAAAGGACAAGATTAGTTCTCATTTCACATCTGGGAGGTGGTTCATATATGATTACACCTCTTTCTGTCTCTCTCTCTCTCTATATATATATATATATAATACCTAAATTGTTCAGAGTTGACAAGTTTTCAACAAGAGATAATTTTCGTTTAGCGTTCACATGTATCATTAAATTTGTCAAATATCACAAACTTAGCCTTCTAACTGATCTTTAGGCTTTTAAGCTCGTCTCACTTCAAGTACAATTACTAGCTAGGAGCGTTCGAGATTATTCACTGTACAACACGAAAAAATGTCCATGTTTAACTAGGTTCAATCTCCCCCAGGTGTTCTATTTTCCCTGTCTCTGAAGGGAGTTGTGAACTGAATCACTTAACCCATTTGCCAAGTTCGATAACTGGAATATCAAAATAAATTGCTACGCCTATGATTAATCCTAGCATGCTCCTATTGATAATGTATAAGGGGGTTTTGCGGAATACCTGGATTGTAGAAACCTGAAGAACGAGTGCGCAGAGATTTAATCCTTGATGTCTTTTCTAGCGCACAAAGATTTATTCCTAACAAATAAATGAATTAAATCTTGAAAAATAAAATAAATTTTTTTGAAAACAAGAGGGAGAGAAGAGAGAACACGATCCTCCTGATATGATCTTCTGATCTGTATCCCAAGTCCAATCCGAATATCTAAAGAAGATTCCCTTCGGATTCCTTGCCCTGTTGAGAAGCAGAATTTCCTCCTTGTTTTTAGATCTTAGTCGATCACCACAGCTCCCGAAATTCTGGTTTGCTATTTTGAAACTTATAATCTTGTGGTGTGTTGAGATCTGAGAACTTGAGGCCTATTTACAGGAAATTCCAGACTTCTATTGGGCCTGAGTTTTTATGGGCCAGACCAGGGACCAGAATGCAAATAGCAAATAAGGTCTATCAATTAATTAATTCCCACATTCAACCTAGAAAATAATAAATTAATTAATATTGATTCATTCTACCAGAGAATCAATACTTTCCTACCTATTTGCTACTACATTTTCAGGTACGGGTTCGTTAATTAATTTAAGCTCTGATAAGCTATATAATTAATTAACATGTTATATTCCTCAGTCAATCTACTCAAACTTTTTCACTTATGCTTGAACTTAATCAGCCTGCAGGACTTTAGCATAACGAATCTTTTGAGCTACTGAGTGAATGTCACCATCCTATGCTCGATGCGGTTACCTAGTTCCAGCACCAGACAACCATACACAGAATCCTATCACCCAAGATACAGATATACAGGCTCAACTGGAGCCTTTCACTGCAACTCAAAATGATACACAATCCATGTATACTTCTGTACCTTCATATAAGTTTAGGATCTCATCAAGCCATAGAGATATAGATTCTTTTAATGTTAGATAAAATAATCGATCTCAACTTAGGTCATTAACAATGCGTGCCCCACACCAGCATACCAAGCCATCCAAGATAAGATGCTTATTACCGCGTATGCTGCAGCCTACACCGACAATTTATCCTGGAACTGTCTCAGTTGTGATAACCATTTATATCTCGCTAGGTCAAACGATCCATACGATATTCTTTGATCTACTACACACCCTATGATCTCCCTATCGACGAGATAAGAGGATAAGATCATTTGCGACACATGGTTGTTAATTCAGACAAGAGATGAACATACAACATTTCTGATTCCCAGTATATTAACCAATCTACCTTGTATATAATTACCAATCATAATGCTTTCAGTATATAAATCCATAAATCTCCCACTTATACTCAAAGCATTATACAAGTGCTTTCCAGAGTATAATGCGTCTAAACTAATCTAGCTATTACATCAATTATTCTATGTGGCTGGCTTTGCCCTCTTCCCAAGGTTACGTACATGCATCTCGTAGACCTTCTGAGGCAGAACTTTAGTGAATGGATCCGGTAGATTATGTTATGTATCAATCTTCTCTTCTAGCACATCACCCCTTGCTTCATTTTCTCGTATAATATGGTACTTCCTTTTAATGTGTTTTGTCGCTCAATGAGTTCGTGGTTCCTTTGAATTAGCCACAGCTCCCCAATTATCAAAATATATCGGGATAGTCTTGGGAAGCTTAGGAATCACATCCAACTCTATAAGGAAGTTTTGAAAACATACTTCTTCTTTTGAAGCTTCAGAAGCTGCCACATAGTTTGCTTTTATGGTGGAGTCAGCAATGCACTTCTACTTTGCACTCCTCCATGATATGGCCCCACCTCCCAATGTAAACACATAGCCAGAGGTGGACTTCTTTTTGTCTCGATCAGCTTGGAAATCCGAATCCATATAATCTACAGGGCATAACTCCTCAACCGATAGACGAGACAATAGTCTCTAGTCCTTTTCAAGTATTTTAGAATGTGCTTTACCGCAGTCCAATGCGCCTGTCCAAGGTTGGACTAATAATGCCTACAACAAAGCAAATATCTGGCCTCGTGCATAGCATTGCATACACGAGACTCCCTTCGGCCGATGCATACGACACGTTGCTCATCTCATATTTCTCCCTTTGTGTCACCAGACACTGATCCTTGGAAAGATGTATGCCATGTTTGAAGGGTAAGAAACCTTTCTTGGTAGTTTGCATGTTGAAACGGGCGATTACTACATCCACATATGATGCTTGAGAGAAGGCCATAATCTTTATCTTGCGCTCCCACAGTAGTTTTACCCTTAGGATGTATCTTGCATCCCCAAGGCCCTTCATATGAAATTGTTTGGATAATCACCCCTTTATGCCCGAGAATACTTCCACATTGTTGCCAATTTGGAGAATATCATCTACATAAAGTGCAAGGAACACCACGCTTCCGCTGACACATAGATGGTACATGCAACTCTCGTTTGAACATTGTGAAAATCCATAGGATTTAATCACTTCATCAAAATGTAGATTCCAAGACCATGAAGCTTGCTTAAGTCCATACAGCGACTTCTTTAGCTTCCAGATCAAATGTTCTTCGCCCTTCTGCACATAACCTTATGGCTGTTGCATATAGATGTCCCGTCCTTCTTCAAGGTACCCATTTAGATAGGCTTTTTTAAAATCTATCTACCCGATCTCTAGGTCCGTATGCACTGCTATGGCTAGGAGTATTCAAATGGACTTAAGCATGGCTATCGGTGAGAAGGTCTCGTCATAGTCTACACCTTCTTTCTGACTATAACTTTTTCCACCAGCCTTGCTTTGAAAGTTGTTATTTCACCATTCGCTCCATTCTTTCTTTTGTATACCCATTTGAACCCTATAGCTCGATAGCCATCTGGCAAATCAGTTTTCTGGTATACATCCATAGCCGTAATGGATTCTATTTCTAAAAGCCTTGCCGAAGCTCTGTCGAAATACCACTACAATCACGCCTTATCTTTTGCTTATTTTTCCAATATTCTGGTTATTTTCGTTCGATCTATGTACTTTCGTTTTCAGTCTATTTCATTGTTGATTGTTATATTCTCTTTAAAGTTCTAGGGGCTCCTATGTTCTAAACTCGAACCTCATCAATTGGCGCCCACCGTAGGGCCTCTAGGACTATTTTTGCTTGTTTGTTTTCGATGGCAGGTAACAATAAGAAGACTGGAAACCAAGCAGGGAAAACGACCAGGGCCTCCCTGCTAAAGTCCTCAGGTTTGTGAGACCTTGTCCCTGTCGACAAATTGGTACGGCAAACCTTGCAGACCAGCGGTGCCCAAGCTGTGCCTCCGGAGATGCTGAGCACGATCCTGGCGCGATTGGCCGAGAAGGCTGAGGCAAACTGGCGGAGCACGAAAGAAATGGACTCCAGAATCATGGAATTACAAGCCACCAACCACGCTTTGTGGAGGGAGAACGAGCAGCTTCACAAAGAGAATGCACTCAAAAGCCATCCCCTTGTCGAGGAACCTCCTTCTGGAGAGAAGCCAGTCGATCCTTGCAGAAACCTAGATCTCGACCTAGAGGAGGCAATTGATCTCGATACGCCTGCAGGAGGGGACCTCGCATTCGGATCCTCAGGGGAGACCACTCAACGGCGAACGGGACACCTCGCCATAGAGCAGCCTAAGGGCGAATATGAAAAGCGGTTGAAGGCGCGGATGGCCGGGTTGGAGAAGCTCATCTGCCGCATCCTGGAGATAATTCCTCTGGATTCACTCATACCACGAGATAGCTATGCCGACTCGCCTGACATCACCAATACAGATGTCCCAGTGAGATTCATTCCACCGTCTTTCCAGTTGTACGACGGAATGACCGACCCCAAGGATCACATTGCCCTCTACAAGCAGAAGATGCGGACCACGTTGATTTCAAGCGACCTTCACGAGGCCTGCATGTGTAAGAGCTTCGGAGCAAGCCTCACCAGACCGGCTCTGCAGTAGTTCTCAACATTCTCAGAGCTTCACGTGGCTTTTCGAAAATAGTACTCCAATTGCAAGTGTGTGGCTAAACATCCAGATGCACTCAACAATATACGCATAAATAAGGGGGAGTCCTTAAGATCATACGTGGGATGCTTCAACCAAGAGAGTCAGAAGCCACGTCGATCAACGTGGACCTGCTGGCACAGGAAATTGAGTGAATTCAAATTTTATCATATCTTTGGCCCTAGATTTGATAGGATACACCTCCACCTCTATATATATCCCTGTAACTTCGATTTTTAAGTGTGCTTCATTCCAGATTTCAGATTTTGAGAGATTCCAAGCTTTAGTTGAGTTTAATGTTTGAAGATAGATTTTTGTCGGAAGACATTCCGAATCGAGTCTTTACGCAATTTAGGTTTTATTTAACTTTGATGAATTCTACTATGATTATGTGTAACTAACTTTGAACTATGAAGTATGCATTTTTGATTAATTAAATTATTTTTCTTTTCGCATCGTAGTTTGTAAAATCTGTGCTTATTCATAATCTTGAGTTTGTTGGCCACATATTAGGATTAATTAGTTGAGAACCTTAGACGTAACTTTAATAGTTTTTAATGGAAAGAGTTTTCACAATATAATTTGATTTCTTGTCTGAGCAGAAGGAGATTGACTATAGGAATGAATTTGTGGATTTTGGAGTAAGTTAATTCATCTTGTGACCGAGCAGAGATAGATAATTGACTAATCTACTTTATGAATTGTCCAACAAAGAAGTTCATAATACATTTCCGATGTTTCACTATGAAGAGGAATTAAATTGGGAATTAATCAATTCATCTATACATGTCATACTTGATAGGTAGATATCCCTGGAATCTGTACTTCTCATATCTGCTTTCGTCGAAAGTCTTTTATTTTCCTATTTAAATTTAATATGCAAAAATTAGTTTGAAACAAAACCCAATGTTTATTTTCTTTACTAACCAATATTTTGAGAACCTATGTTTTAGTATTTAGGATTTTTCGTTATTTCTTCCCCATGGGAATCGATAATTTATTTGTCGCTTTATTATTAGCTTAGCTAAGTCGCTGATAAAATATTTTTGCGATCAGGGAGCGCCGCCGGCTACTGCGCACGGAGCTGAGCAAAAATGCCACTTGTGCGCGGAACCTAGGGTTCTGCTGCACCGTGCGCATCTCTCGTGCCCCAATCGTTGCACGCCGCTGTCATGGCCTCCGCCCACCATTGCATCGTCATCCCGGAGGCCCACTGTACCTGCCTAGACGGCTGTGGCCGTGCGGTTATTTCCTATCGTGCGTGCACATGCTGCACGCTGCAAACCCTTGGGTATTGCAGTGGCTACGCAGCTGTCGTGGCCCTGCCGTGCGAGACCGCCGTGCATGGCCTGTTGTTGTGCCGGCGTTGTCCTGCGTCGTGTGCGGTCCTTCGTTCTTCGTGTTCTTCATGTTCTTTGTGTTCTTCGTTCTTCATTTTACAGATTTAATTTAAAATTGAAAATTATTGTGAAATAACATCGTAATACAATTTGGAATTTAAATCTAACCATATATTTATCTCATGGGTGAAAAATGAATCCTTATAAAAGGGCACATTAACCCTAGAACCATGAGGAACAAAAACACAAAACATACTATCTATAACCCATTCATGCATTAATTTAATAATAAGTAACATGCAAATCATATTTCCTGAAAGAGCTTATTAATCAACCTAGCTCTAATACCAATTAGAGGGATTTGTGAACTGAATCACTTTATCCATTTACCAATTATAACTGGAATATCAAAATAAATTGCTATGCCTATGATTAATCCTAGGAGATGCTCCTATTGATTATGCATAAGGGGGTTTTGCGGAATACCTGGATTGTAGAAACCTGAAGAACGAGTGCGCAGAGATTTGATCCTCGATCTCTTTTCCCGTGCACAAAGATTTACTCTTAACAGATAAAGGAATTAAATCTATAGAATTAAAATAATAATTTTTGAAAAACAAGAGGGAGAGAAGAGAGATCACGATCCTCCTGATTTGTATCCTAACTTCAATTCGAAAATCTGGTGAAGATTCCCTTCGGATTCCTTGCTCGGTTGAGAAGCAAAATTTTCTCCTCGTTTTCAGATCTTAGTCTATCACCACAGCTCCTGAAATTCTTGTTTACTGTGTTGCAACTTATGATCTTATGATGTGTTGAGACTTGAGAACTTGAGGCCTATTTATAGGAAATTCGAGACTTCTATTGGGCCTGAGTTTTCAAGAGCCAGACTAGGGACCATAATGCAAATAGGAAATAAGGCCTATCAATTAATTAATTCACATATTCAACCCAGAATATAATTAATTAACTTATATTGGTTTATTCCACCAGAGAATCAATACTTTCCTACATATTTTCTACCACGTTTTGAGGTACGGGTTGCAAGGTCTCGGTATATTCCTACATTTAAGGTTACATGCATTTGTTAATTAATTTAAGCTCTCATAAACTATTTAATTAATTAACATCTTATATTCCTTAGTCAATCCACTCTAATCTTTTAACATATGCTTGAACTTAATCAGTCTGCAGGACTTTAGCATAACGAAACATTTGAGCTGCTCAGGGAATGTCACCATTCTATAGTGGATGTGGTTACCCAGTTCCAGCACCAAACAGTCATACACAGAATGCTATCACCCAAGATACAAATATACAGGCTCAACTAGAACCTTTCACTACAAATCAAAGTGATACACAATCGACGTATACTTCTGTGGCTTCATATAGGTTTAGGATCTCATCAAGCCATAGAGATCTAGATTCTTTTAATGTCAGATAAAGGAATTGATCTCAACATAGGTCCTTATAAATGCGTGCCCCACACCAGCATACCAAGCCATCCAAGATAAGACACTTACTACCGCGTATGCTGTAGCCTACACCGACAGTTTATCCTGGAACTGTCTCAGCTGTGATAACCATTTATATCTCACTAGGTCAAACGATCCATACGATCTTCCATGATCTACTACACACCGTATGATCTCCCTATCGAGGAGATAAGAGGATAAGAGTGTTCGCAACACATGTATATTAATTAAGAGAGGAGATGAACATACAACATTTATGATTCCCAGTATATTAACCAATCGACCTTGTACATAATATACCAATCACAATGCTTATAGTATATAAATCCCTCAATCTCAACCAGACTACTAACCATTATCTTTGATTTGTCTAAATGTTTAGACTTGGTCTATTCACTAAGATGGTTATTAGCTCCTATAGATGCCCAATGCCCTATTTATCATAGCAGACCCTTCCTGCCAAGGTTACTCTACATTATGTTTGAGGACTAAAGTATAATCTGAACTTGACGACACTTATTCTGTCAAACCTTACCTAACGGTTTTACCACCACCCAAAAGTATACTCTTTCAAAAGCTTCCCCTTCAGGCTTTCCACACCTCTTTGATCCTTTTCAGAGATCAATGACAATAGCTTAAATGGTTTGTTAACTAGGATACTATACTAGAAATGAATTCTAGATGGGAGAAAATTGAATTATGATTGGTAGTGTCATATTCTCACAACCAATGCATAAGATCAGAAACCTCACTCATTCATCTAGGGAATAACAATACATCTACTCATCCAACGCAAACTGGGCATCTAGCTCGACATAACAACAACCACAACAATAATAATGATAATAGTAATATTAATAATGATAATAGTAATAATAATAATAATGGAGGACGTATGAATATCCTTGTTGTAATAAAATATAAAGAGTAGTCAAAGTATTTAGAATGGTTACATTCCTTGACCAGCTCAAAAGGTTCGTTACGCTAAAGTCCCGCAGGCTGATTAAGTTCAAGCATAAGTGTAAAGGTTTGAGTGGATTGACTCAGGAATATAAGATGTTAATTAATTAAATAGCTTGTCAGAGATTAATTTTATTAACAAATGTGTGCAACCTTAAATGTGGGGATAAACCAAGCCCATGCAACCCGTACCTCAAAACGTGGTAGCAAATAGGTAGGACAATATTGATTCTCTGGTGGAATGAATCATTATTAATTAATTATTATATTCTTGGTCGAATATGGAAATTAATTAATAGATTAGCCTTATTTGCTATTTTTATTCTGGTCCCTGGTTTGGCCCATAAAAACTCAGGCCCAATAGAAGTCCAGTATTTACCTATAAATAGGCCACACTTTTTTAGATCACAACACACCACTGGATCATATGTTGCAGCACAGCAAACCAGTATTTTGGGAGTTGTGGTGATGGACTAGATCTGATAAACGAGGAGGAGATTCTGCTTTGAACCGGGCAAGGAATTCGAAGGGAATCTTCACCAAATATTCAGATTGGAGTTGGGATACAGATCAGGAGGATCTTCTTTCATCTCTTTCTCTTTGCTTTCGAAGATTATATATTAATTTTCTTAGATTTAATTCATCAATCTGTTAGGAATAAATCTTGGTGCATGGGAAAAAGGATCCAGGATCAAATATCTACGCAATCGTTCTTCAGGTTTCTACAATCCAGGTATTTCGCATAAACATAATCAATAGCAACATGCTAGGAATAATCATAGGCATAGAAATTTATTTTTGATATTCTAATTAACGATCTTGGCTAACGGACTTTGTGATTAAGTTCACGAATCCCTTCAGCCTCGTAGCACTCAATTCCTAAGAAGGTGTAAACTGGTTGTAGCACAATAGACTAAGTTATTCGAAATTCAACTAAATCCGACATCTGGCGAAGCATAATCCAGTTGAAGGACTGCCATAGAAGAAGTTCCAGAAAGGAGTATGCAAAGCATTCCAACTCGGAATACAGACAAGAGCCTCCTTCAAGAACAGGCCAGTTACAGCAAGCACTAAAAGGATCTTAGAACTTCTCCACATGGATCTGTTAAGTCCAATTACCCCATCCACAATTGGAAAAAGAAGATATACATTAGTGGTTGTTGACGACTACTCAAGATATACGTGGGTGGTGCTGCTCAAATCTAAGGACGAAGTCAAAATTTAACTACCAGAACTGATCACCCATTTCTAAATGACAAAGGAGTGACAGTTAAGAGGATAAGGTCTGACAATAGGACAAAATTTTGCAATGTACATCTTATGGACATGGGAAGTCTACCCAAGAACTCCTCAACAAAATGGACTTGCTGAGCGAAGGAACAGAACACTCAAAGAAGCAATGAGAACCATGATGGCCGACACTGACCTTGGAAAAGGATTTTGGGGAGAAGCCTTGATTACAGCCTTCTACACACAGAATAGAAGTGCATTCAACACGCGGCTGCACAAGACTCCCTACGAGATCTACAATGGTCGTAAGCCTTCTATTGCTCATTTTCGTGCTTTCAATTCTCAATATTACATTTACAGTAATGGGAAGTTTATGCTGAATACCTTCAGCCCTAAGGCTGACGAAGGAGTGTTCCTCAGGTATGGACATCCTTAATATAAGGGATATAGGGTATTCAACAAGACAACCCAGCTCGTGGAAAAAACATGTCATGTTGTTTTTTATGAAGTTACTATACTGCGCAAGAAACTTCAAGAACTGGGTCTGGAGAATCGTGAGACCAAGATGTCAATGAGTAACCTAGAAATGAACTTAATCCTAATCAAATAGCTCCTCTAACTAGATTTATGAATGATATCTCTGAGATGCCAATTGCCTCGACTAAATCCCAAGCAATCGAAAGGGCCAATGATGCTAATGTCATTGCTGAGGCCTTAAACAGCATAAACATTGAAGATTCATGTGAAAAGAAGCCCCGTGAATACATAAAACGGTTTTGGAAGCAGAGTAAGATGATACTAAGGATGTCAACCTTGAGGATACAAAGGAAGCAGAGTCAGCTATCGAGCCAACTGCGTTTCAGAATCCAGATGCTGAGCAGAATCCTGATCCAAAACAAGGAGATGAAGCTGTCCTGAAACAACGAGAAGAAGCAGTTTCAGAAGAAGGAGAAGAAGAAGAAGAAGAAGAAGAAGAAGAAGAAGATAAAATAGTTATAGCACAAGAAAGGGAAACAGTTCCAGAATCTGGAAGTGAACCATCTCATGGGGAACATCCTATAGCTTCTGAGAATCCAGCTGCTCGTGCTGAAGCCGTACCTATAAAAAAGCCTAGTTGGCTAAGAGATCATCCCAAAGAAGGCATCCTTGATGACATTGGAAATCCTGTTCAAACCAGACTAGGCACCGCATTAATGTCTTGCCTCTTATCTCAGATCGAACCAATAAAGATCACAGACGCTCTTCCATTAATGGATTGGATAAATACTTTGCAGGAAGAGCTAAATGAGTTCACTTGCAACAATGTGTGGTATCTGGTGGACCGACCTACACATCAGTCCGTTATTGGTACCATGTAGGTCTTCAAGAATAAAAGAGATGAGACTGGTACCATTGTTCAAAACAAGGCAAGACTGGTTGCAAAGTGGTACGCACAATGCGAAGGAATACACTTTGATGAGACATTTGTGCTAGTTGCCAGACTGGAAGCTATTCGGTTATTCTTGGCATATGCGGCTTACCACAACTTCACAGTTCTTCAGAAGGATGTGAAGAGTGTCTTCCTTCGTGGCGAATTAAAGGGATAGGTCTACATCGAACAACCCCCAGGTTTCGAGCAAGGAAACTAAGTGTACAAGTTGAGGAAAGTATTATATGGATTAAAGCAAGCAGTTAGAGCATGGTATGAAACTCTCTTACAATTTCTGCTCAAAAGTGGATTCGAAAAGGGTGTTCTAGATCGAACATTATTTAAGATAAAGGATTGAGAGGACATCCTACTTGTTCAGATCTATGTAGAGGACATCATATTCGGCAGCAAAAACACCGAGTTAAGTGAAAAAATTTCCCAGTTAATGCAGAAAAAATTTCAGATGATCATGATAGGCAAGATGACATACTTTCTTGGTTTGCAAGTTGATTAGTCTGACGAGGGGATCTTTATAAGTTAGAAGAAATACACTCAAGACCTGATTAACAAATTATGTCCGGAGAAGACAAAGTTACTTAGAATTCCTATGAGTACCAGTTCTCACATCACTCTCGACGAAGAACGAAAACCTATCAATCCAACTGCTTACAGAGGAATAATTGGGTCACTACAATATCTAAATGTCAGTCAATCCGATATATCTTATGCCGTGGGAGTATGTGCAAGATTCCAGACAAATCCTAAGAAATCCCACATGGAAGCGCCTAAGAGAGTTGTGAGATACCTTAAGAGTACATAGTCTCTAAGTATCTGGTATTTTAAAAATAATGGAATCATGTTAAATGGATTCTCTGATTCAGATTTTGAAGGGTGAAAAATTGACAGAAAGAGCACAAGTGGGACTTGTCATTTTTTTGGTCATAAATTGATTAGCTGGTTCACCAAGAAATAACATTTCGTGGCAACATCGACCACTGAGACGGAATATGTAGCAGCAACTAGCTGTTTTGCTCAAGTGCTTTGGATTAAGAAGTAGCTTAAGGATTATGGAATAGACACTGGATGTGTTCCTATCTATTTTGATAACAACAACGAAGTTTCTGATGGATTTATATACTGAAAGCATTATGATTGGTATATTATGTACAAGGTTTATTGGTTAATATACTGGTAATCATAATTGTTGTATGTTCATCTCCTGTCTGAATTAACAAACATGTGTCGCAAACACAATTATCCTCTTATCTCGTCGATAGGGAGATCATACGGTGTGTAGGAGATCACGGAAGATCGTATGGATCGTTTGACCTAGCGAGATATAAATAGTCATCACAGCTGAGACAGTTCCAGGATAAACTGTTGGTATAGGCTGCAGCATATGCGGATAAACATCTTATCTTCGAAGTCTTGGTATGCTGGTGTGGGGTACACATTGATGAGGACCTAAGTCGAGATCGATTCTTTTATCTGACATTAAAAGAATCTAGATCTCTATGACTCGATGGAATCTTAATCCTATATGAGGATACAGAAGTATACATTTATTTTATATCACTTTGAGTTGCAGAGAAGGTTCTAGTTGAACCTGTACTTCTGTAGTCTTGGGTGATATCAATTTGTGTATGACTGTCTGGTATCTGAACTAGGTAACCACATCCAGTATAGGATGGTGACATTCCCTGAACAGCTCAAAAGGTTCGTTATGCTAAAGTCCTGCAGGCTGATTAAGTTCAAGCATAAGTGAAAAGGTTTGAGTGGATTGATTCAGGAATTAAAAATGTTAATTTATTAAATAGCTTGTCAGAGTTTAAATTAATTAACGAATGTCTATAACCTTAAATGTGAGGATAAACCAAGTCTGATGCAACCTGTTCCTCAAACGTGGTAGCAAATAGGTTGGACAGTATTGATTCTCTGGTGGCATGAATCAAATATTAATTAATTATTTATATTCTGGGTTGAATATGGGAATTAATTAATTGATAGACCTTATTTGATATTTGCATTCTGGTCCCTGGTCTGGCCCATGACAACTCAAGCCCAATAGAAGCCAAGAATTTCCTATAAATAGGCCTCAGTACCTCATAACTCAATTACACCTACTTCTCATAAGATCACAAGTTGCGCACAGCAAACCAAAGTATTGGGAGCTGTGGTGATCAATTGAGATTGAGATACAAGGAGGAAATTCTGCTTCTCAACCGGGCAAAGGATCTGATAGAATAATCTTCACCAGATTTTTAGATCGAGTTGGGATACAGATCAGAAGATCAGATTAGGAGGATTCTTCTTCTTCTCTCTCCTCATTATTTTCGAAAATATATTATTATTTTCTATAGATTAATTTCCTCAATCTATTAGGAAATTAAATCTTGGTGCGTGGGAAAGATCAAAGGGTATCTCTGCGCACGCGTTCTTCATCGTTCATCGATCCAGGTATTCGACATAACCTTCTTATGCATAATAATATAGGAGCATGCTAGGATTGTTCATAGGCATAGCAATTTATTTTTGATATTCCAATTAACGATCCTTGGCAAACGGACTTCGTGATTCAGTTCTCGAATCCCTTCAATTGGTATCAGAGCCAGGTTTAATTAATTGGCTCTATCAAAAAAATAATATTGTCTATGAACATGCATGATTATTATTATTGATTGCATGCAATGGATGGTTTATGGATTGATTATATGTTTTTCGTCCTTGTGGTTCCTCGGGTTAATCCGCCCATTTATATGGATTCGTTTTTCACCCACGAGATAAATCCATGGTTAGATTAGAATTTTTAGATTGTAATTAGAATTATTCCATGTAATTTTATTTTTAAAAAAAAATTCAATCTGTAAAACAAAGAACGAAGAACACGAAGAACACGTAGAATGAAGAACACGAAGAACGCACGGCCGCACAACGCGTGACAGCGCCGGCATGGCACAAGCACCTTGCACGGCGGTCGGCGACGGCGGGCCACGGCGGCGCTGCAGCCGCGCGCGGAAACCCTACGCGCACGCACGCAGGCGCACGGCCGCGGCGCCCACGCCGGCCATGGCGGGTGCGGCGACCCCAGGCGCGGCCGATGGCATGAGGCAGGATGGCAGGTGGCGGCCGGGACGGCGGTGCGAGGGCTGGAGCACCGGGGGTGCACGCACGCTGCAAGCCCTAGGGCTCGCGCGCGCGCGCGCAGGTCTTGTGCGGCTCTTCAAGCGCTCGCCGGCGGCTGGC
Source organism: Plectranthus barbatus (assembly GCA_026898455.1). Classification (NCBI taxonomy): domain Eukaryota; kingdom Viridiplantae; phylum Streptophyta; class Magnoliopsida; order Lamiales; family Lamiaceae; genus Plectranthus; species Plectranthus barbatus. The sequence goes on along the minus strand of JAPKLW010001394.1, from coordinate 58,998 downwards.
GCGGGGGCCCCTCCCTCAGTCGACGTCGGCGCGGGGCAGGTGATGACGGTGGCTCGGGACCGGTGACGGCGGACTGGATGGCGACAAGGGCTGGGCGTGTGGCCGGAGCGTGGAAAAACCCTAGGGTTTATTGCGTGGTTCGCGCGAGCCTCCGATTCCGATCTTGCGCGATTCTGGTGAGTCACGGAGGCCGGTGAAGGAGAAGAAGAGTGCCCGGTAGTTCGGGCAACGGTCGGGGCAAGTCGGGGCGGTGGCATGCGAAACGGGCAATCGTCGGAGGAGGCGGTATCGCGGAATTCATCCATGCACGTATGTGAATGGCTGTTGTGCATGCCGAGAGCCCTCACGACGTCGGCAGGTCGCCGGCGATGGTGTTTTGCCGGTGGCGGCTCGTCGGGCCGAGTTCTCGCGGGCAATTGGGCTTGAGTTGTGTGGCTAGGCCTGCGATCTAGTTAACTGGCCCAGTTGTCCAATTTTCTGATGGATCAAATCTTGGAGGCCCAAATTCAGAAAATAAATCAAGATCTCAGACCAAGTAGTGGGAGCCCAGTCGAAGATCTGTAAAATAAATTCCAACTTGTAATAGTTAGATTTATTTTGGTTTTTATCATGGGGCTACGAGGATAATTTTATTTGCTTTATTATTTGTCTTCACATGATATACGTGTTTAATTTAATTGCGCAGCATATAAGCATGTTGAAGATAATAGGAGCACGTTTACTGCTTTTATTTACAGCTTTAAAGCATGCTATGTGATTTATTTTATGTAATTAATTATGACTATAAATTTTGGGTTCATGTTTTGCATGTTAGAATTTTAGCAACGTCATAATTATGGCTACGTAAATTAATCTGTGCAATTTAACCTTATGAACTGAAAAATTACTAAGCTCATAATTTAGTAAGACCTCCACAAAGCAATCCTTTATTGGAAGTGGATAATTTATTAGGTAAACGTCTACACGTGTAGCTTACTTAATTTATTATTCATGAGTTCTAATAGATAGGATTTCTTAAAACAAACATTTATTTCATGTGAGAAGTGGGAGTTCATGCGTAAACGTCTACATGTGTAGCTTGTGTATTGAATTTTCATAAGTTCTCTAGGGATTGAATTAAATGAGACAACCTTATTATAAGGGATCAGGTATATTAAAATAGATCCTTATATGGGAGGGTTGGCTTTGGTGGTAAGCTAGCTTAGATATTGTCCAGAGTATAACTCATATGTGAAGTCCCTGCTCAGTAGGATAATATGGTCTTAAGTTAGTCTCTAATTATTAATTCCATTTGTCTAAGGAACCCGGGCATGGATTGGAATTAAAGGACTGGAATTGAAAGATGCAGTCTGGTTAAGTGTTTTGTTGTAAACGTCCACATGTGTGGCTTGCAATAGTAATACTTAGGCAAATTGGAGGAAACATTAATATTGTTTTATCATAAGGTTTCAATATTTAATTGTTTCAATGTTTTGCGACTATGTTTTAATTGGTGGTTTTAATTTATTGTTTTCAGATGTGTCTATTCATCGTATCATTTATCTCTTGACATCAAACCCTTTAACCGGTCCGAATTTTCCTGAGTGGAAGTTTTGCTTCATGGAAATACTCCACATTGCAAATCATTCTCATATACTCTATATAGATCCTTTAACTCCAATGTATTGGAATTGCACTGGTTATAAGCGAGTGTTCTATGAAAGATGGAAAGCTTCTGATGAGTTTGCCCGCATTCTCATTAAGAAAACTCTGTCTAGAGAACTAAGGCTCAAGTACGATCAGTATCAATCTTTCGTGGAGATATGGAGGGATCTAGTAAGGGTATATGGGAAGGTGAGACGAACTGTCAGTTACAGTATTGTGGAAGACCTGGTCTGCAAAAAGATGACTGATGGGAGTTCGTTGTCTCTGCATCTAGACAGCATGATGGAAATTATTAGAAGGTACAGAAAGAGAGGTGGACGAATTACTAGACGGGCTAAAATCAACATCGTCCTGCACTCTCTCTCTGATTCTTATAGTGAGTTCATCAGGTCCCTCGGTATCAAGTGCAAGTACACTCTTCAAGAGTTACTCTGGGCACTAGACAAGTGGGAATCTGACCAGAAAGCTTTAGAATTTGCTCAGTTCATGAAGGTCTTTGATGAGACTATGATTGAGGCAAAAGAATTACTAAAGCGGTTAGAAGAGGCTGATCAAGCAGAGGCTATCACAAGACCATGCAAGCGCAAGCGAAGTGAAGTAGATTGTCTAGTGCCTAGCACGGGTAGACAAGGTACGTCATGTGCATTTATAACGGAAACATGTTTAGCATCAGTTTCTACCCATTCTTGGGTAGTGGATACTGGAGCTACTGACCATGTTTGTTATACTTTGCAGGGGTTCAGGCCGACAAGGCAGCTGACACATGACGAGATTACCATTTCAATGGGCAGCGGAGAGCGAGTCTCAACAGTAGCCATTGGAGATTTTACTTTATGCTTTGAAAACAATGTTTTGATTTTGAGAGATGTTTTATATGTGCCGGTTTTTTGTTGGAACTTAATTTTAGTTTCCAAGTTATTTAGTGATGGATATTCAGTTATTTTTGATAGTGGAGTTTCTATCATTGGTAATAACGGTGTTATCTGTCATGGCAAACTGATTGACTCTCTCTATATCATTGATTGTATGCATAAATCTTCAGTGAATGTTGCAAACTCGTCTAACAATAATAATCATTTAAAGAGAAAGTTTTCGTCCGATGAGGATCAAACATATCTCTGGCACTTGAGACTAAGTCACATCAATCTAAAGAGGATTAAGAGATTGGCATGCGATGGGCTCTTGGATTCCTTGCAAGTGGTACCGCATCCAATCTGTGAGTCTTGTATAGAAGGAAAGATGACGACCAGACCTTTTAAGGCAAGTCAGTCTCGAGCAGAGGATGTGTTGCAATTGATCCACTCTGACTTATGTGGACCAATGTCCACGCAAGCTCGTGGAGGTTATGAGTATTTTGCCACATTCATTGACGATGACTCAAGATTTGAATATGTATATTTGCTTCGCCATAAGTCTGAATGCTTTGAGAAATTCAAAGAATTCCGGACTAAGGTAGAAAAGAAGCTTGGTAAGACTATCAAGACACTACGCTCAGATTATGGTGGAGAATACCTCAGCAACGAGTTCTTGCAGCACTTGTCAGATAACGGGATTACATCCCAGTGGACTGCACCAGGAACCCCTCAACAAAATGGTGTAGCGGAAAGAAGAAATAAAACTCTCTTGGAAATGCTCAGGTCGATGATGAGTTATGCAAGCTTGCCGATTTCGTTTCGGGGGTATGCCTTGGAAACAGCGGCCTATTTGCTTAACCTGGTACCTTCTAAGTCAGTTCCTAAAACACCTCGAGAACTCTGGTATGGACGAAAGCCAAGTTTAAACAGAGTGAGGGTTTGGGGTTGTCCGGCATATGTGCTGACAAAGGAACCTGATAAGTTAGAAAGTAGAGGCAAGCTGATGCTGTTTGTAGGATATCCCAGGCAAACGAAAGGTGGTTACTTATATTGTCCAGAGAATCAGAAAGTCATTGTCAGTACCAACGCAAGATTCTTGGAGGACGAATATGTAAGAAACCACAAATCCAAGAGTGAAATTATTCTCCACGAGCTTGAGAATAAAGAAGCAATTCCATCAGGAAAGCCTAGTGTAGTGGTAAATCCGCCTGCAACAGGTGAGAATATACCAACACTGCCACTAATGCAAGGTATGAGACAAACGCGTACTGTGCCAATTACTGACACATCTCAGATGCCTCGTCGCAGGGGGAGGGTTAGTCACCAACCCGAGAGGTATATGTTCGTAGGAGAGTCTTCTGACTTGATCCCGGAAAATGGACTAGATGATACCGATCCCTGGACATACGACGAGGCGGTATCTGATAAAGATGCGGACAAATGGCTGATCGCCATGGATTCTGAAATAGAATCCATTACTGCTATGGATGTATATCAGAAAAATGATTTGCCATATGGCCATCGAGCCATAGGGTGTAAATTGGTATTCAAAAGAAAGAAAGGATCGAATGGGGAAATTACAGCTTTCAATGCAAGGCTGGTGGCGAAAGGTTATAGTCAGAAAGAAGGTGTAGACTATGACGAGACTTTCTCACCGACAGCCATGCTTAAGTCCATTCGAATACTCCTAGCCATAGCAGCACATAAGAACCTAGAAATCTGGCAGATGGATGTCAAAATTGCGTTTCTAAACGGGTACCTTGAAGAAGGTAGGGACATCTATATGCAATAGCCAGAAGGTTATGTGCAGAAGGGCGAAGAACATTTGGTCTGGAAGCTAAGGAAGTCGCTGTATGGACTTAAACAAGCTTCGCGGTCATGGAATCTCCGTTTTGATGAAGTGATCAAATCTTATGGATTCTCACAATGTTCAAACGAGAGTTGCGTGTACCGTCTGTGTGTCAGCAGAAGCGTAGTATTCCTTGCACTTTATGTAGATGATATTCTCCTATTTAGCGACAATGTGGAAGTATTGTCGGGCATAAAGGGGTGGTTTTCCGAGCAGTTTCAAATGAAGGACCTTGGGGAGGCAGGATACATCCTAGGGGTAAAAGTATTGCGGGAGTGCAATAAGAGGATGCTGACCTTGTCTCAAGGGTCATATGTGGATACTGTGATTGCCCGTTTCAACATGCATAATGCCAAGAAAGGTCTGTTACCCTTCAGACATGGCATACATCATTCCAAGGATCAGTGTCCGTTGACACAAAAGGAGAAAGATGAGATGAGCAACGTGCCGTATGCATCAGCCGTGGGTAGCCTCATGTACGCAATGTTATGTACGAAGCCAGATATCTGCTTTGCTGTAGGCATGGTAGCGAGATACCAGTCTAACCCTGAACAGGCGCATTGGGCCGCGGTAAAGCACATACTCAAATACTTAAAAAGGACAAGGGACTATTGTCTTGTTTATCAGTGTGATGAGTTGTGCCCTGTGGGTTATATTGATTCGGATTTCAAGGCAGACCGAGATGAAAAGAAGTCCACCTCTGGCTATGTGTTCACATTGGGAGGTGGGGCCATATCATGGAGGAGTGCAAAGCAGAAGTGCATTGCGGACTCCACCATGGAAGCCGAATATGTGGCAGCTTCTGAAGCATCGAAAGAAGCGGTATGGTTTCGAAACTTCCTTCTGGAGTTGGACGTGATTCCTAAGCTACCCAGAACCATCACGGTATACTGTGATAACTCAGGAGCTGTGGCTAATTCTAAGGAACCACGAACTCACAGAGCAACAAACCACATTGAAAGGAAGTACCATATTATACGAGAAATCATAGCAAGGGGTGATGTGCTGATAGAGAAAATTGATACAAGAGATAATCTAGCGGATCCGTTCACAAAGGCTCTGCCTCAGAAGGTTTATGAGATGCATGTACGTAGCCTTGGGCTGAAGGCAAAGCTAGCCACGTAGAATGCTTGATGTAATAGCTAGATTAGTTTAGACGCGTTATACTCTGGAAAGCAAATGTATAATGCTTTGAGTATAAGTGGGAGATTGATGGATTTATATACTGAAAGCATTATGATTGGTATATTATGTACAAGGTTTAATTAATTGGTATCAGAGCCAGGTTTAATTAATTGGCTCTATCGGGAAAATAATAT
>JAPKLW010001394.1:34879-52932 GCA_026898455.1 Plectranthus barbatus | reverse complement strand
TGGTCTGACAATTCGCAAAGTAGATTAGTCAATTACCTATCTCCTCTCGGTCTCAAGATAAATCAACTAACTCCTACAGATCTACAGATTTATTCCTACAATTAATCTCATTCAGTTACGACAAGAAATAGAATTGTATTGTGAAAATCTCTTTCGATTGAAAACTATCACAGTTACGTCTCAAGTAATCAACTAGAAAATCCTAATAAGTGATCAGCAAATCAAGATTTTAGAATAAGAACAGATTTCACAAACTGCGACGGGAAAGGGAAAATAATTCAATTAATCAAAACATGCATACATAGATAGTTCGAAACCCTAGAATCTGAGATAAATTTAGTTACACATGTTCATAGTAGTATTCATCATGGAAAAATACAACCTGGAATGCATAAAACTAAAAATCCACACAATCTTCTCGTAAAAACTTGTCGTCAAACACATGGAAACCCTAGAAATAATTGTTCTTCTTTTTCTTCTTCTTCTCTCTTGATTCCCCTTTTTTCAAATCTCGAAAATCACTGATATAAGTAGTGGTGGAAAGATATATCTAGCAGGACTAGGAATTAGATATGAATCAATCTTCCAAATCCAAATCAAATCTGGAATCCCGCTTCGACTTCGATCGAGTAGCATTTCACTCGATCGAGTAGCCCTTGACTTCCACCTCGATCGAGTAGAATCCTACTCGATCGAAGTAGCTTCCAACTTCTCCTCGATCGATGCTCCTTGGACTCGGTCGGGTAGCCTTCTGCTTCTTCCTCGATTTTCTTCGGTTTTTCAACTAGAAACCTGCATGATTTATCAAACACGGCATTCCAGGTACAAAATCTAATCTATGCACAAAAATAAGTAAGAAAACGATCTAAACATCACAAAATCAGTCAAAGAACTAATAGATAAGTTAGTGAAAATCCTAACTTATCAACTCCCCCAAACTTGAACCATTAATCGTCCTCGATTAATCCACAGAAAAAGAAATATAATCAAATGCAGATACAAGTGTGCAATGCCTCACAAGCATGTTTCATAATCCAATTTTCACTCATCCACAAAAACCATGCAATCCAAACAAATTCTTATTGGTAAATTATCAAGGAGAAACCTCACCGGAAAGTGTTTGCACTCATCTCTCAAGCAAAAGGTTTTGAAATTCACACTCTCAAAGTTCCAGTTTATCTTACGATAAGTTTGACAAATTTCTCATCTCTCCACTGCTTGTTAGTGTGGTTTTTCAGGGAATCAGAAAGGTCTTGATTGGTTGTAATGTGGCTTACCTAAAAGGTAGGATATTTTTGGCTAAGTGACTCAAAAAATTTTCAATCAAACCCAAAGACTCAAACATATCATGGCCACATCATTTTTTTTCAATTTGCTCACACAATCTTGTTCTTTTTCTTTCTTCAACATTCCCGGGGTTCCTAAGAATTTACTTTTGATTATGAACAACATAGACAACTTTTGTCTCTCTTTTTTCTCATCAATGTTCATTTTCTTTTTCTATTTCCTCATATTCTATGGAAAACCCCCCTTTTTCTTTCTTTCTCTCTCTTTTTTTTTCACTCATGACTTCATGTGGCCTCTCAACACATTCCCAAACAAACCAAAAAAATTCTCCATCACCAAATCATCAACCCTTCTAAGCAAGAAAAAATTCATTCAAGGCTCAAAGGGGCTACAAGTGAAGATTTTTCAGGTTAGTGTATGGGAAAAGGCTACGAAAGAACATGCCTAAAATCATTTTCACCCTATTACCACACTTAATGCAACCTCAAGAGAGAAATATGTCAAATTCTAGAAAATAAATCTGCAAACTTTGTCACTCATCAATGAAAGAAAATAGCACAAATCCTCACAAGGCAGAAAAATTGTTGCTCCTCAATAATTATCCAATTTGAACAGTTATCATGCAAGAATTTAAGTTTCAAAGATCAAAATGTCAAACAAAATTGCTCCTATCATGGGCTACTCTATCACATAGATCATTATTCTCAATCAGCAATCATCTCAAGTATCAATCAATAAATCCCAGCTCAAGTAAAGATAATTAAGCAGTTTCAACACCAACATAATCAAAAAGTTCCGACTGTCCTATGTTCAAAGCTCCTAAACAATGCTCAAGCTATCTACCTAGAACAAGTATCAAAACCCAAGAGTTCAAAAATACTAGTTTCTCAAATAAAAAGCCTTGCAGAGAGCAATTGTTTACAAAGAATTGAAACATAAGAAGTGATAGTTCAGACAACAACAAAAACTGAAAATCAACAAAAGCAAGAAAAAATTAAAGCAGTAAAGATTACAAAACAAACAAACGTTTCTCTTTTCCTATCATCATCCCCCCAAACTTATTCGCTCGAAAGAGGGAAAAAGTTTGAAAGTTAGATAAGGAGAAAGAGAAACGGTACCTCAATCTTCTTCCTCGTCGGAAAGATCCTCCATCGGCACATCGGAGAGGACTGTCCAGTCTGGCAATCGGCGGCGGCGAACTCGGCGGTCGGAGTGCGGCGGCTGCGAACTGGATGCGGGCTGCAAATGAAGGAGAAGCTGCCGCATCTGAGCATCGAGGCTATCCAGCCTCGTCGTCACCCCCTGCTGAAAAGTGGCCGAAAGAGCGGCCTGCTGCTGCATGTACTGGTAGATCGTCGCCAAATCTACCACGGAAGAAGAAGACTCTCCCTCGAAGTGGTGTGGCGGCTGTCCACCAGCCTGCTCGGGGATGTGCTGCTCGTCGCCATCATCCTCATCATCATCCTCCGCCTCATCCGGGTGGACCGCCGGCTGTGGACCGCTTTGGTCGGGCCGGGTCTGTGGACGGTGCAGAAGTCGAGAAGTGGGGGGGCCGCCATGAGCACCGGTCATCAATCGCATGTGGGCGGGGGTGCTCATCAACCAGTTGTCCCGAAAGCGGTGGTCGGTGACATGTGTGAGGTGCTGCTTCGGCAGTGGAAATAGATCACCATTCGACATCCGCAGGGACCATCCTCTTTCCCGCGGCGAGATCATCAACATCAACACCAAAGTGGCTGTGCTCACTCCTCGATCTTCATTCTCGATTGCCTCAAACTGCGTGAGATCGATCCCCAAAAATTCAGCGATCGGGGTGATCAATCCCCCGCTCCAAATGTGGCCTTTCTTCGCTTTGATTTGCTTTCTCCATTTTCAGCCTGCAAGAATGTTCAAAAATTCAGCAAAATTCCATCCAAAATTCATAGTGCAGACTGATCAATTTGTCCAAAATTCCAACGAAGATGACATACCCATTCAAAATTGAAGCAATATTCATGCAATTCAACCCCAATTCCAGCCTATTATCATGTGGTTTTGCAAATTTTCATCCAGAAATCATAAAGCTAGAAAATCATCAAAATGTCCAACTTTCCCCCAAATCAATCGTACCAATAAATCCCATGAAATTGAAGCACAATTCAACCATAAGCAAGAATATCGATGAAAACAACAACCCATATCGACCAATCACCAAAACAATCAATGAAATCGACCAAAAATTTCAAACGAGAACAAAAGCTCAAATATCAAATTTTGGCAAAAATCATGGACAAATCGTTCAAAGAATGCAAAATAATCGACAAGGAAGGTGTTAGAATTCGTACCTTGGTTGATGTAGACGAGTTGGAAGAAAAATTTTCGATGGAGTGGGGTTTTGGGGAAGAAATTTTCGTGTGTGTGTGTTTTTGTGAAGAAGAAATGAGGGGAGGGGTTTAAAACCCGCCTCTGTCTGCGCTCAGCATGCCCGCTTCGATCGAGTAAAGGGTTACTCGATCGAATAGACACTTTCGGCCACCTCGATCGAGTAGCATGTTACTCGATCGAGTAAGCGTCCGCAGCCTACTCGATCGAGTAGACGCAAACTCGATCGAGGAAGAAAATTTTCTCCCTCGATTGGTGCCGATTCTGAACCCGAACGAACTTTGACACAATTTTGAAAAAAAAACGAAACAACTGACTCGAAAAAGAAAAACGAAAAAAAATTGAAAACTCATTGGGTTACCTCCCAACCAGTGCTTGGTTTATTGTCGCTAGCTCGACAATACCTAATTTTTTTTACGGGCGATTCAGGTAGTACTTCTCCACTGCTTCGATCTGAAGTGGGGTGTAGTACGGTTTCAGGTTTTGCCCATTTACTTTGAATGTCTAGCCATCTTGTCCGGCTAGTTCAACTACTCCGTTCAAAAATTGGCAGACCACAGTGAACGGTCCGGACCACTTTGATTGGAGTTTTCCGGGCATGAATCGAAGACGGGATTTGAAAAGAAGAACCTTATCACCTGAAGTGAAAACATGCGAGCGGGTTTTCTTGTCATGAAATCTCTTCACCGATTTTCGTAGATGACATTGTTCTCATAGGCTTCATCCCGAAAGTCTTCTAATTCATTGAGTGACATGGCACGGTTTTCTGCAGCTGTCTTCCAATCCAAATTCACTTCTTTCACTGCCCTCCATGCCTTGTGCTCTATCTCGACAGGGAGATGACAAGATTTCCCGAAGACCAGCTGATATGGAGATGTCCCAATTGGTGTCTTGTAGGCGGTGCGGTATGCCCAAAGTGCATCATCGAGGACTGCCGCCCAATCCTTTCTTTGCTTGATCGTCTTCTCCAATATCTGCTTGACTTCTCTATTGGACAGTTCCGTCAATCCATTCCCTTGGGGGTGATATGGGTAGTAACACGGTGCTTTACTCCGTACCTAGGAAGAAGAGAAGAAAGCCATTTGTTACAAAAATGAGATCCCCCAACACTTACCAAGGCTCTTGGCATTCCGAATCTTGTCATCAGCTTCTTCAGGAATTTGATAACGACTTTGGAGTCGTTTGTGACTGTCGGAATTGCTTCAACCCATCTCGACACGTAATCGACTGCTAGTAATATGTAGGTGAATCCTTGCGATTTCGGGAAGGGTCCCATGAAGTCGATCCCCCATACATCAAATATTTCCACTTCGATTACTGGAGTCTGCGGCATCTCATTCTTTCTTGAAATATTTCCTGTTCTTTGGCATTGGTCACAACCTGTTATCCATCCTCGACAGACTTCGTAGATAGACGGCCAATAGAACCCGCTTGCCAGAATCTTGAAGGCTGTTCGGTTGGCTGAATGGTGCCCTCCAGTTGGAGACGAGTGGCAGGCTTCGAAGATTTTTCGCCACTCTGACTGGGGAACACAACGGCGAATGATGCCGTCAGCACATCTGCGCCACAAGTAAGGATCCTCCCAATAGTAGAATCTGACATCGTGCAGAAATTTCTTCTTTGCATAGGGCGAGGAGTCTGGAGGAAGTACACCGCCTACCAGGAAATTGGCGAAGTCTGCAAACCACGGGGTTTTGGACTCAGCTCTTTCATATCTTTCATGGCATAGACCTGTTCGTCAGGGAATGTCTCTCGGATTGTCAATTTCTGATCGTCCCCTTTGACTGGCGGTTCTAGCCTTGACAGGTGGTCGGCAATGACATTCTCACTTCCCTTTCTGTCCTTGATTTCAATGTCAAACACTTGCAACAGCAGAATCCACCGGATCAGTCTTGGCTTTGCATCAGGCTTTGCGAACAGATACTTGATTGCTGCGTGGTCGGTGTAGACAATTGTTTTAGAGCCTATCAAATAAGGCCGGAACTTGTCGAATGCGTACACAACCGCTAACATCTCTTTCTCCGTCGTGGTGTAGTTGCACTGAGCCGGATTCATACTTTTGCTGGCGTACTGGATCACATGGAAGAGCTTTCCTTTTATTTGGCCTAGAGCAGCCCCAACTGCATAGTCACTGGAGTCGCACATCAATGTAAATGGCTCTGCCCAATCAGGTGTAGTCAAAACTGGTGCGGTGATCAAGGCTTCTTTCAGCTTTTCGAAAGCTCGCTGGCAGTCTTCATCGAAGACGAAGGATACATCTTTCTCAAGTAAATTGCACAGCGGTCTGGACACCTTCGAGAAGTCTTTGATGAACCTCCTATAGAATCCTGCATGACCTAGGAAACTTCGGACGGCTTTGACATTTGTTGGTGCCGGCATCTTCTCAATGGCTATCACCTTGGCTTGATCAACCTCCAATCCTTCGGCAGACACTCGATGTCCCAACACAATTCCTTCTCTCACCATGAAGTGGCACTTCTCCCAATTGAGGCATAGATTGGTCTTGACACATCTCTCAAGCACAGTGGCTAGATTCTGCAAACAAACATCAAATGAAGTGCCAAAGACTGAGAAATCATCCATAAATACCTCCATGATTTTTTCGATGAGATCGTGGAAGATGGCCGTCATGCATCTCTGGAAAGTGGCTGGCGCATTGCATAGTCCAAATGGCATACGTCGGTAGGCGAATACTCCATATGGACAGGTGAACGCCGTCTTGTGTTGGTCCTCTGGTGCCACAGCTATCTGATTGTAACCTGAGTAGCCATCAAGAAAACAGTAAAACGGATAACCAGATAATCTATCAAGCATCTGATCAATGAATGGAAGAGGATAATGATCCTTGCACGTGGCGGCGTTCAAAGCTCGGTAATCAATGCAGACTCGCCATCCCGTGATCGGTCTTTGTGCTACTTCCTCTCCATCCTCGTTTTTCACAATTTGCATTCCTCCTTTCTTGGCTACCACTTGTGTTGGACTCACCCACTTGCTGTCGGAAATCGGGTAAATCATGCCATGATCAAGTAGCTTGAGGACTTCCTTTTTGACGACTTCTTGCATGATTGGGTTCAGACGTCTTTGCGCTTGTCTCTTTGGCTTTGCATCCTCTTCAAGAATGATCTTATGCATGCACAGCGAAGGGCTGATCCCTTTGATGTCTCCCAATGTCCATCCAATGGCGGACTTGTAAGTTCGCAAAACTCGCAGCAACTTGTCAAGTTCTCCCTGTGAAAGATAAGCAGACACGATAACAGGGTAAGTGCTGTTAGAACCCAGAAATGCGTACCTGAGATGTGAAGGCAATGTTTTAAGGTCCAGAACAGGTGGAGTGGAGCTGAAACTCGGCAGTTCAGGGTCGACTTCGATCGAGGTGGCGTGTCCCTCGATCGAAGTGGATGAAACTTCTTCCTCGATCGAGGCGACGTGTCCCTCGATCGAGTTGGATGACTCTACGTGTCCCTCGATCGAGTTGGACTTCCTGAAGCGTCTCGGCAGTGATTCTCTTTTGAGTTCTTTCTCTCGGGTGATTTCTTCAAACACATCCAGTTGCATAACCAGATTCAGAACCTCCTCAGTTGCTTCATCCAAGCTTTCAGAAGAGGAGAGGGAGTTTTGCAAGCATTTTCCAGAAAATCCGCTTCACTTTTCAGACAAGTGAAGGGCGAAGACATTACCGGGCTGAAGCAATTAATCATGTGGCATTCCTCTGCATAACTTCCATCGTCGTGCCTCTGCATTGCCTTGTAGATTGAGAACGTCACAGATTCGTTGTTCACTCAGAACGTGAGCTTGCCGTCTCGAATGTCGATCAACGCTCCCCCGGTTTTCAGAAAAGGTCTTCCGAGGATCAATGGAATATTCCGATCCTCCTCCATGCCGAGCACCACAAAATCCACAGGGATTATGAAATCTTTTACCTTTACAAGCACATCTTCAACAATGCCTTTCGGGTAAGTAACTGATCGATCAGCCATCTGCAGTGATATTGTCGTGGGCTTGATGCTTCCGATTTTAAGCCGCTTGAAGATTGAAAGCGGCATCAGATTGATTGACGCTCCTGAATCACACAGAACTTTCCCAAAAGTTTCTCCTCCGATGACACATGCAATTTTGAAGGAACCCGGATCTTCCCTCTTGATTGGCATCTTCTTCTGAATGATTGCACTACATTCTTCAAATAGATTGACCGTCTCGTGCTCCAAGAACGGTCTTTTCTGAGAAACCATATCTTTCAGGAATTTGATGTAGCCCGGCATCTCTTGTAAAGCTTCTACCAATGGGATATTAATATGCACCTTCTTCATTGTCTCCAGAAATCGTGCATATCTTTCATTCATCTTAGTTTTGGCAAACCGCTGCGGATACGGAAGAGGCGGTTTCTTCATTGGCAGTGGAGGTGGCTTATTCGATCGAGTAGCATGTTCCTCGATCGAATTGCTTTTTGTGGCTTCCTCGATCGAGGGACCTGCTTTCTCGATCGAAGTGGAGTCGGTCTTCGTGATTTCTGCCTCCTCTTCAGCTTCTTCTTCATTCGGGGCACCTTCTTCTGATTGTTCAGGTCCTTCATAAGTCTTTCCTCCTCTCAAGGTGATGGCATTCACTTGATTCCTCTGATTCTGATTCATGGGATTGACTTGAGTGTTGCTTGGAAGTTGCCCTGGTTTATGCTTGTTTCCTAGGGTGTCGGCGATCTGGCTGACTTGATTTTCAATGATTTGAACATGCTTTTGCACCTGATCGACTTTCGTGTTTACCCCGAAAATTTCCTGCTTCAGCTTTGTCACAGTGTCAGTGGAACTCTCCATGAATTTGGCCAAAATCTCCTCGAGATTTGGCTTCTTCTTCTCTACTATTTCTCCATTCTGAACGGTGAACCCTGGTGGTGGCTGTTCTGCAGCTTGTGGATTTGCGTACGAGAATCCAGGATGATTCCTCGCATGATTGAAGGTATAGGGCTGATTGTGGTGCTGATTGTGTTGCTGAAATCCTCCTCGGTAATTGTTGTGGTAACCGCCTCTTTGGATGAAGTTCACATCAGCGTTGTTTTCCTCGATCTGCCCTTGCATAGTGTCAACCACAGCAACTGTCCTTTCCTGCTTCAGATTGGCGAATTCTTCCTTGAGTTTTTTCAGTTCAGCCGCCAAATCTGATTGATCGGCAGTTTTCTCCACAGCTTTTTCCTCCACTTTCTCGGCGACATTCACAGGCCTAGTTCGGCTTGAGGACCACCGTTTAGTGTTGTTGGCCATCTTTTGGAAGAATTCCATGGCCTTCTTTCCACTCTTTGTCATGATTGTGTCTCCAAGTGTGGTGTCCACCAGTTTGGCTGTCTTGTCATTGAGCCCTTGGTAGAATGCCTCAGCCTGTTCTCCTGGCGGAAAGCCATGTCCGGGACAGGCTCTCAGCAAGTCCTTGAATCTTTCCCATGCATCACTGAAACTTTCATCAGGCCTTTGAGCAAACCTGATGATTTCTTTCCGTCTTTGCCGAATGATACTCGGAGGGAAGAAATTCTCCAGAAATTCGTTCCTCAGTTCAGTCCAGGTGCTTATGCTCCCTTTGTCCAGTGTGGTGTACCATGATTGTGCCTTATCCCTCAGAGAGAATGCGAACAGACGCATTCGGATGGCACTCTTGCTGACTCATCCAATTTTCACAGTATTACAGACCAGGATGAACTTGTCCAAATGTGCATAAGGATCCTCGGTAGCTCTTCCTCCGAATTGGTTTTGTTGCACCATCTGCACCAGTGCAGTTTTCAGTTCGAAGTGATTGGCATTGATGCCAGTCCTGAAGTCTGTCTCCTTGAACCGAGGCTTGTACCTATTCTGCATAGCTTCTTCCTCCTCCTCATTGTCGGACTCTCCCGGCGGATCCTGATTGTCATCCTCTCCGTCATCAAGATTGTCCTCGAACAGCGGGTTGTGTCGAAGCTCTCTTCCATTTGGATTGTTCCTCTCTTCCTCATATTGTTGGATTCGAACCCTCATGGCTTGTATTTCTTGAACAAGGACTGCTTGTTCCTCTGCAGTTAACACCGGCGGAGGTGGTGGTGCGTTATCTTCCATTGTTTGGCTACTCGAACCTTCCTGAGTGCGCTTGTTTCTTCGGATTTTTCTACAAGTAGCTTCAATGTCTGGATAATAATAGAGTGGATCTTTCCCTCTGGCTCTTGTACTCATGCACTACCTGTACAGCAAAGGAGATAGTGAGTCAAAACTGAGAAAATAAACACGAAATTGAAATTCTGAAAAAAAGGCACACTTCGATCGAGGGAGCGTCTTACTCGATCGAATAGGTTGCAAAAGCTTACTCGATCGAGGTCCCGTTACCTCGGTCGAAGTCAAAAATGAAAAACACAAATTAATTCAGAAAAAATGAAATTTACAGCCTAAAGCAATATTTCAATCACAGATTTAATAGTAAGGTTAATTCTATTCTTCCCCGGCAACGGCGCCAATTTGATCACTGCTATTTCTAACAGATTAATTATAATACAGTGGCCAAATAAATTTTTAAACCCAAAGGTTATCGATCCCACAGGGAAGAAATAACGAGAAAACCCTGAAATACTAAACCATTAGTTCTTGAAATTATTGGTTAGGAAAATCAAATAAAGGTTTTGGTATTTTGAAATTGTGATTCTTTGAAAAACTTAAAGTAAACAGAAAATTAAACTGGTTTTGAATTCAAATATGAGAAGCACAGATCCTAGGGAATTCTTCCTATCAAGTATAACATGTATGAATAAATTGATTATTTCCCAATTTTAATTCCTCTTCACAGTGAAACATCAGAAAAGTATTACGAACTTCTTGGTCTGACAATTCGCAAAGTAGATTAGTCAATTACCTATCTCCTCTCGGTCTCAAGATAAATCAACTAACTCCTACAGATCTACAGATTTATTCCTACAATTAATCTCCTTCAGTTACGACAAGAAATAGAATTGTATTGTGAAAATCTCTTTCAATTGAAAACTATCACAGTTACGTCTCAAGTAATCAACTAGAAAATCCTAATAAGTGATCAGCAAATCAAGATTTTAGAATAAGAACAGATTTCACAAACTGCGACGGGAAAGGGAAAATAATTCAATTAATCAAAACATGCATACATAGATAGTTCGAAACCCTAGAATCTGAGATAAATTTAGTTACACATGTTCATAGTAGTATTCATCATGGAAAATACAACCTGGAATGCATAAAACTAAAAATCCACACAATCTTCTCGTAAAAACTTGTCGTCAAACACATGGAAACCCTAGAAATAATTGTTCTTTTTCTTCTTCTTCTCTCTTGATTCCCCTTTTTTCAAATCTCGAAAATCACTGATATAAGTAGTGGTGGAAAGATATATCTAGCAGGACTAGGAATTAGATATGAATCAATCTTCCAAATTCAAATCAAATCTGGAATCCCGCTTCGACTTCGATCGAGTAGCATTTCACTCGATCGAGTAGCCCTTGACTTCCACCTCGATCGAGTAGAATCCTACTCGATCGAAGTAGCTTCCAACTTCTCCTCGATCGATGCTCCTTGGACTCGGTCGGGTAGCCTTCTGCTTCTTCCTCGATTTTCTTCGGTTTTTCAACTAGAAACCTGCATGATTTATCAAACACGGCATTCCAGGTACAAAATCTAATCTATGCACAAAAATAAGTAAGAAAACGATCTAAACATCACAAAATCAATCAAAGAACTAATAGATAAGTTAGTGAAAATCCTAACTTATCATTCATAGGCATAGCAATTTATTTTTGATATTCCAATTAACGATCCTTGGCAAACGGACTTCGTGATTCAGTTCTCGAATCCCTTCAGTTTCAATTTCAAAGAATCCAGTTCTACACTCCAGGACGAATCTCATTGATATTCGTCATCATTTCATTCGAGATCATGTTGAGAAGGAGGATATTTCGGTGGAGTACATTAGAACTAAGGACCAGTTAGCGGATATCTTCACCAAACTGCTACCTGAGGCTCGATTTAAAGAGCTATGTATCAAACGAGGTCTTTTGGAGTTTGATGAGATCTGGAGAGAAGGAGATGAAAATTGATTGATGCAAAACAACTGTTAAACTAAGTCTGTTAAATTTGACAAGACTTTTAATTGGACCAGTTGTAGAATTTGCAAGAATGTTCGATCAATGTTTGAGTCAAAGGGAAAACAACTACTTTATTCGTTATATAAAGATTATGATACATTTTCAAAGAAAAATAAATGATGTTTACATCTACAGGAAGTAGGAGGATGCACATTTTCATGGGTAGTAGTCGATGGCAATCAACTTGTATCCATCCTCCGTGAAGAGAGGGATCCGCTTCTCAATGAGCCAGCCTAGTTGCATGCCGTATGGGATGGTGACCTCATGAAGATTTCGAAAAGCTATCATCAGGCCGTCAAAGATAAAAGCTGCCCAATCTAGTTCAACCTTATCCTCAAATGCCATCATTGCCTTCCATAACAACGGTGAAAAGTCCACATCCAGCAGAGGGTTACCAATGATCATGTAATTAATGATGTCGAAAACCACTCAATATCTAGGCATCAACCAAAGTGCTAAGACCCTTGGGTGGAAATAAACATCAGCATCCCTCCATCTGCACTATGCAGACCATTTAGGTGCCTTCATACTCTGGAAATAGTTCAGGACTGGAGTACGACCTCGAGGGAGTCCCAAGTCTTTGGAGGAGGATTCAGGAGACCAGCGAACTAGTTGGTCGTTGATAATGTCGATGATTTTGCCCTCCCCCAAGATAAGGGTAGAGTAGGCAAACGTCTTCAGCACACTCTCCTGGAATTTAAATGGCCTTCGGCTCACAAATGTCTCAAGACCGTTGGCTCGTAAACCCTTTATTATATCATCATACAACTGAGGATCATTCAAATATTCAACCTTCAGCCCAATCCTATGGAAGATCTTGTTACGATCAATGGAGATGGCATTTGCGAAAAACATGGTTGTGGATGAGTGCAGTTGGGTTATTTCACAAAGGTATGGGAAATGACGATTGAGGTATCTTCGTTAAGAAATATTTGGGGAAGAGATCGTGTGACGTTCGAGATGATTCCCTTTCATTTAAATGCAGGAACAATATTCCAAGAAGTTACAACATTTCGCGATTTATAATCAGAATCTGAAGAGTCATGGATTGAATATCTGACAACTGTCGTGTGCAAATAAATACTGGATACGTGTTAGACTAGATCGAAGGAAATAGATGTATTTCATCATATTGTCAGAGGATAAAGATACGGAATTATAACCTATGCAGATAATCTTAAGAAAACACAACAACGCATTAATTGTTTACAAAAGATGATACAAAGTACATATTACAAAAGGAAAGGGAAAAATACAAAGTTCTTTTTTCTTGGAGAGCAGCTAAGAGAAGCAGTCAAAGGACAACACTGAACGAGCTATCATCCATTAAGAAGGGTAGAAGTCTGATCCCTCTGGATTCGATGGTCATTCCTTCAAGTATGGAATGTGTCTCTGAAGGAGCCAGCTCAACTGCATGCCATAGTGGACAGTGACCTGAGGAAGTTTCACTAGGGTGTTCTTCAGACGATCAAAGAGTCCACCACAACTTGGTCATCGAAAGCCAATAATACTCTCCAGACAGACAGCGAGAAGTAAGTATCATTAGGAGAATTGGAAACCACCAACTAATTAATGATATTGAAAGACACTCTATAACGTGGTTTGAGAAATCCACTCGACACAATTGGATGGAAATCTATATTTCACACTTTCCATCATTGCGAAGCTAACTACTCGGGTGTCGTCTCCTCCCATTGATACTGGACGACAGACGCTCCACCTCACGAGAGCTCGAACACATCAGCAAAATAATTCACTGACCAGATGAATTCCTCCCCATTAATATGGCAACTGATTTTACTCGTCTGTAACTATGGCAGGTGAGTAACCAACTTGAGAACATTTACAAGGAAGGAATTGGGTCTTACTATTACAAATTGATCAAGATAATTTACCCTTATGTTCTCCATCACTTCATGGGAACCTCAGGTATTCTCAAGTACCGAGCACAAAGCTCATTCTCATCCAAAATTTTATTCCTCTGGATAGAAAGCTGCCTCATTTCTCTCGTAAGATTAAACAGAGACGAAGACCAAGATGATGACGACATCATTTCATATAAAGATCGATATATTTTATGTGATAGATTGTGCGGATCTCCAACTCCGAAAGAAAGGCATTTATAGGGGATTTGGGGCATAAATCGAAAAGGTAGCTAATTAATTAAATGCCCAATATGACTCCTACAATTCAAAGTTAGAGATCAATGCGTCAGCATTCAATGCCCACCAATCACATTCAGCATACAACATAGAGATTTGGGAATTAAATCAGAAGGCTACAAACTCAGAGTCATTCAAGGGATCAAAATCAAAATCATGTCATTGCCAAGACGTCATTAATGTCTTTGAACAAAGCTCAAGAACTGATTGCACACTGCGCGAAGAAACCTTCAAGGACACCATGCCATATGTCTAATGGAGAGACAGTTCCTAACTTGAAATGAGATTCAGCTGCTCAGGTTTTCAATTTGAAAACTATTTTAAGTAGTTTTCGGAGAAGGCAAAAGAGAGAGAAAATTGTCGTAGTCAAAGGCACAATATTTCGATTGTTGCGAAGGTTTCCGTTGCACATCGCATTAAATGTGGACTGCACAACAACATATTACTCGGAGCCACGTCAGCCTTTCCATGCACGGCTACACGGCATGCCAGACTATTTGTATAGGCGCCTACGTCAGCATCAATCTCAGTCGTTCAATGCTAAAAGGGGTTTCAATCTCAACCTATGATTTTGATAGAAAATCGATGTTGGTCCCAGATCAGAGTCGTCATGGTAAATAGCAAACAACTGACTCACGAATGCATTGGAAGATTAATGATTATCTTGCACTTAAGTTCTTATCAAAAATGTTTAGCTCAAGGTAGTAGTTAAGGTTTCTTACAGGTAGATACTCTAGCAAATGTCGTTGCTAGTTTTTAAATCACAACAGTCAATCAATAAGCAATAAAATAGTAATGAACACACACAAATTAGAGTGGTTCGATCTTCAAGATCAATGTCCACTCCTCAATCGTTCACAAAAAAGATATTTGTAGTACAAGGAATTGCCTATCTCTTGTAGCAGGTAGTGAGCTTTCTACCTAGCCACTACAAAGTTATCCTCCGATGCTTCAATCTCTTCGGCAGTAGCTACAGCCAAGTAAAGAGCTCACCTTCATAAAACTGTTCCTTCGTTGTAATGGAGGTTTTATAGTTCTCTCCTAAACTTTGTCTGGTTTTGGAAACATCCCGTCGGAGTCAATCCCTTTTCAGAGATGTGATTGTTGGATGCTTCCTAGATTGGAAGGTATCCCGATGATTAGATTCTTGAACAAAGTCAAGGAATCTCTTTAAGATAGTGTCAGATATTCAATAGGGGACACTATGGTTGTTTAGAGCCTTGAATACTTCTCTTTAAGAGGTCTCTCAAATGACTACTCTCTCTTTTGCTTTGTTCGCTTTTTTCAAAAGAATCTCTGTTCGTTTTTCGATTGTTCAAGTGTGTGAATGCGAGAGTATGAGCAATAGTAGTGTCTCTCTCTGTTGGACTTCTCTTTTACATCTGGAGATTCAAACTTTGAATCTCTAGACCCGTTAGACACAACGGTCTTCTCCGTCCAAAGATGTTTACTTGCATTTTCTTCATTTCCAGTGTGGTACATTGTGTTTTTACCTACTTCGGGTAAGAATTTCGTCCTTTGTTGTACCTTCTGTCAGAACGGGCGTCTAGCAAGTTATTGCTAAGTATTTCCTTGCTTAGCATTTTATAAGAGAATGCTGGAAATACTCTGCTAAACCTTTTTATTGTTGAGCTCTTCTTAGCAATCTGCAAAATCTTTTGGTTGTTGAGCTCTTCTAGCAATCTGCTAACTACTAGCGAATGCTGACAATTTAGAATTCTGCTATCACTTGATATCTTGGCTTCTGATTGCTATAGCTTTTAACAATCTCTTCTGTAGCAGCGAATGCTTACTCCTCATAACAGTCACTTCTTTTCAGCATATGATTGCTAGCACCTTAGCAATCACTCTTCTTAGCACATGACTAATTTCTTTCTTAGCAGTCATCCTTGTCTGCTGACTTCTCTAGCAGCTACCATCTGCTGAGAATACTTCTAGAAATCTAATCTATTACTACTCGATATTTTTCCTAAACAGGAAATTACACGTGAGTTGCTATTCTATGCTAGACTTCAGCAATAATCGACCAAGCTACTAAGGCTTTGATTCAACAAACCCTTTTACAATTTTGATCTAAGGGAGAATTACAACATAATTTCTAACAATTTCCCCCTTTTTGGTGCGATCAAAGCCTACTTTCACTTGATGAATCGAAGAGGAAAGATTTATAAGTTTATAAGATTTCTAAGTATCATATCTATTCCAGAAATCTAACTCAAAGTTTATCCAACTTAGTTCAAGCAGGATTGGTTTTCATAAAATCAAAGTGCTGGGAAATATTTCTCGATTAAACACAAGTAAAAATTTCCTCCAGCACGGACTTGTTTCTCTCCACAATTTCTCCTCCTGTACCTACATCAAAACCAGGTGGAGGGTGCTCTGCAGCAGTGGGGTTAGCATAAGAAAAACCAGGGTGAGATCGCCCATGGTTATAGTGATATCCCTGATTACCTCGGTAGTTATTGTGATAACAACCTCCAATATAGTTTACCTCCGAACTCGAAGCTCCAGATGAACTGCTAGCCCCCCGATTGATGTAGTCAGCCTCCACCGAAACAATTGCCATGCTTGGCTCAATAGGATTGGTAGCCACCTTTGTGGTCCCCAGCTTCTCAATTTCCTCTCGGAGCTTCTTCACCTCCGCGACCACATCGAATTCTGTCTTGGCCTCAACAACTTTGACTGGAATCTGTCTCTCAGTAGGCCACTGGTGGCTGTTCAGTGCCATGTCTGCCAGAAGTCTCATACTCTCTACTCCACTTTTCTTCATCAAGATCCCGCCAGCAGATGCATCCACCAATTCCTTCATGTGAGGGTTCAGACCATCATAGAAGTAGCAGACCTGCATCTCGAGATCAATTCCATGTCCAGGACAGAGTCGCAGGAGCTCCTTGTACCTCTTCCAGACTACATGTAGTGACTCATCATAGAGCTGCTTGAATGTGGTGATGATAGCTTTCCTCTTTAGTAGGAGGCTCAGTGGGAAGTAGTTGGTGAGGAATGTTGCTCGCAGCTCCTCCCATGTCCCGATTTGGCTTTTGTCAAGCCCAGCATACCAAGACCGCACCTCGTTTCTGAGTGAGAACGAGAACAGTCTCATCCTGATGACATCATGGGGGACTCCATTCTGCTTTATCGTGTCGCACACCTCTATGAATTTGTTGAGGTGGGCATACGGATCCTCTACGGCTCTCCCCCCAAACTAGTTCTACTGCACCATCTATATCAGACCTGTGCGCAGCTCAAAATTGTTGGCGTTGATGCCAAACTTGAATCCTGCTTCCTCCTGCTATGGTAAAAATCTGTCCACGATGGACCTCTGTGGAACCAACACCTGTCTTTTGTTCAGCTCCACCATGAAGGGATTCGAGAACTGAATCACGAAGTCCGTTTGCCAAGGATCGTTAATTGGAATATCAAAAATAAATTGCTATGCCTATGAACAATCCTAGCATGCTCCTATATTATTATGCATAAGAAGGTTATGCGGAATACCTTGATCGATGAACGATGAAGAACGCGTGCGCGGAGATGCCCTTTGATCTTTCCCACGCACCAAGATTTAATTTCCTAAAAGATTGAGGAAATTAATCTATAGAAAATAATAATATATTTTCGAAAATAAGAGGAGAGAGAAGAAGAAGAATCCTCCTTATCAATCTGAAAATCTGGTGAAGATTATTCTATCAGATCCTTTGCCCGGTTGAGAAGCAGAATTTCTTCCTCGTATCTCAATCTGAATCGATCACCACAGCTCCCAATACTCTTGTTTGCTGTGTGCAACTTGTGATCTTATGAGAAGTAGGTGTAATTGAGTTATGAGGTACTGAGGCCTATTTATAGGAAATTCTTGGCTTCTATTGGGCTTGAGTTGTCTTGGGCCAGACCAGGGACCAGAATGCAAATAGCAAATCAGGCCTATCAATTAATTAATTCTCATATTCAACCCATAATATAATTAATTAATTAATATTGATTCATGCCACCAGAGAATCAATACTGTCCTACCTATTTGCTACCACGTTTGAGGAATGGGTTGCATCGGACTCGGTTTATCCCCACATTTAAGGGTACAGACATTCATTAATTAATTTAAGCTCTGACAAGCTATTTAATTAATTAACATCTTT
>JAPKLW010001394.1:0-34479 GCA_026898455.1 Plectranthus barbatus | reverse complement strand
GGGTCCACTCAGGGAGATTGAGTGTAAGGTCTCAGCAAGGTCATTTGCATCACCGACCCTCTCAGGTTGCTGATGGGCACCTGAGGTAACTGGTTGTGAAGATGATCCATTCATCGGTCTAGTCGAACCAGTTGGTTGAGCATTGGAAGAATTCCTGCCCAACTGGTCATTGACATCATTGACCTCAGGAACATCTTCAGCCAGTTGGCGTAAGGTCCTGCGCACTAAAGTAGCTTCATCAAAAACAACATTGCATGTTATTTCCACAAGCTGGGTCGTCTTGTTAAATACTCTATAACCCTTGTGAGAGGGGTGTCCATATCCGACAAACACACCCTCATCAGCTTTAGGCGAGAAAGCATTTAAGTTCGACTTCCCATTATTATGGATATAACATGGAGAACCGAATGCACGAAGATGAGCTAAAGTAGGCTTACGACCGAAGTACACTTCGTAGGGAGTTTTCTGAAGTCTGTCGTTGATCCCGCTCCTATTCTGAGTATAGCAAGCAGTCACCAACGCCTCTCCCCAGAAACTCTGACCCAAACCAGACTCAGCCAGCATGGATCGGACTGCTTCCTTCAGCGTCCTGTTCCTACGTTCTGCCAGTCCATTTTGCTGTGGTTGCCTTGGTGTAGATCTCTCATGTTTGATCCCGGCCTCCGCGCAAAAATCCATCAGCGGACCGTTGCAGAATTCAGTCCCATTGTCCGAACGAATTCGCTTCACGACAGCTTCTCTCTGCTTCTGAGCTTGGATGATCAACTCTGGAAGAATCACCTTCACCTCATCCTTTGTTCTGAGAAGCTTCACCCATGTATAGCGCGAGTAGTCATCGACTACCACCAGCGAATATCGTCTTCCTCCAATGGTTTGCGGCGTTACTGGTCCAAACAGGTCCATATGTAACAGCTCGAGTACCTGACTGGTACTAGGGTGAACTGGCGACTGGCTCTTGAAGGATTTCTTGGTCTGTTTGCCTTGCTGGCAGGCCTTGCAAATCCCTTCCTTCTTGAACCCGCCCTTGGGAAGACCATCTACAAGATCATGCTTGGTTAGGTAATTAATAGTTTTGAAATTCAAATGACTTAACCTTTTGTGCCACAGCCAGTTGGTCTCCATGGAACTGGTGGCAACAAAGCATGTATCAGTCTTCCCGCTTTGCCAGTCAACGACATACAACCCTCCTTTGCGGACACCTTTCAGCTTGGTCTCGCCAGATTCTTCATTCTTGATCTGGCACCCGGATTTGTCAAACACAATGGTGTAACCATTGTCGCACAGCTGGCTGATGCTCAGGAGGTTGTGCTTCAGGTTGGTAACAAGGGACACGTTGACAATACGCACATCATCCTTCTCTATGCATCCCTTGCTGATAACTCTGCCCTTGGAGTTATCACCAAAAATAACTGGAGGTCCTCTGACCTTGGTGAGCTCCGAAAACAAGAACTCCTCACCAGTCATATGAGCGGAGCAACCACTGTCAATGATCCACTCGCTCGACCTCTGAAGCTGATACGCATGATCCTGTTCCTGCAAGAAAAATGAAATCATTTAGGTCCCCGATCATCAGCGGGTCCTGCAGGGTTAGATCTCTGGAACATTCCTTTCGGAATCCAGATTTGAGTAATCTTCAGCTCAGTGTTACCCTTGCTGACATCACTCATGGCCTTTCCCTTCCTCTTAAAATAATGCATGGAATTGTTTTTGGAAGGTGTGGCTGTGTGTGCAATTCCTCTAGAAGTATTCTTCTTCTGAGGAGATCGGAAATTTCTTTCCGACCGCTTGTGCTGCCTTGGTGGTCTTTGGAACTGTGGACCACGGTGGTTAGCCTTCCTAGCCCTTGATGAAAACATTTGATTGGGCTCAGGCCTCCGATAGGTATTCCTCCTATCGGGAATTGACCTTCTCTCAGTATTCTGCTGAGAGTGGGACCCCTTGTAGGTATGCTGGCAACTGGCATACTTATAAGGTTGTGTGTGGAACCTCTGGACAGCTGGTGCTGGCTGTCGGGTTCCACTGGCTGCTGGTGCTGACTTCCTTGCCTTGGAATATTTTGGCTTAGTCAGCTTCTTAGGGTGTGCTGGCGTCCTGTCAGCAGAGGAATTTGCCAGTCGAGGTTGTTGTCGTGATGACTCACCTCTATATCTGGGCTGATGATTCCTTTGCTGATCAGCCATACGAGGTATGCTGGCAGCACCAGCTGGTGCTGACACATTTACCATTCTGCTCTTACCCTTTCCAGCATTGATTTGTTCGGGTTGATTTTTGCTCAAATCATTTGAAAATCCCAACCCGGACTTATCACAGGGCTTTCTCCAATGACTTAGAGCTGCCTCTAAATCTCTGGAACCCTTGTTCAGAAAATTGATCTTATTTTCTTGCTCCAGAACAAGATTGTGAAAGTTATCTCGCTCAGTTTTAGCAACTTGGAAGTCTTGGAGCAAGTCGAAATGAGCCTTTTTCAAAGTTTCTAGCTCTTCGCTGAGTGACCTAGATTTTTCAATCTCACTGGTCAAAATGGAAACTTGATTTTTCAGCGAAGTGTTTTCGCCAGCTAAAACATTTTTCATTTCATAAAATTTTAAAAACTCATGCTGAAGAACATCTAAAGTGACATCTTCTGAGTCGGAGCAATGCGACTCAGAATCGTCTATGATTTGAACAGGCATGATATGCAATTGAGGATCTGATTGTACCTCATCATCAGCAGTCAATGCCAGATGTTCTTCCTTGTCAGCATCTTCTTCAGCTGACACTTCTCCTAGAGCAGCCATGAATGCCAGAAGAGCTTCTTCTTCAGACTCTCCATCTGACTCGTATTCCCCATCATCATGGTCGGGGATATCAGGAACTTCAGTCCTTGTCAGCATGGCTTTGGCAACTGCCTTGGAGGCACGCTCTTCAAAGAGCTTCTTCAGCCGTTCCCTCTCAGTTTTGTCCACCTGCGGACATTCAAATTTTAAATGGTCAGGGGATTGGCATTGATAGCAAGCACGAGGAGCTCTTTTGACGAATTTCCCGTCAGTTGAGCTTGAAGAGACTCCCTGCTTTGACTTAGCCTTTTCCAGTAGGACGGCCAGTCGTTTCATTTGCTGCTCAAGTTCAGCGATAGAGCTCTCGCCACTTTTGGAGTAAGATCCTGACGTGGATGGGATCTCCTTCGGCTGGTTGGTCTGCCCAGCAGGCCTGTCAGCATGGAAGGGCTTCTTGGGCATCCGCTTGAAGTCCTTCTTGACGAAGTAAGCTTCGTCCTGAGCCTTAACGCTGGGGGATCCAACATTCCTGATAGCCTCGTTTTTATTCACCATCTGGATATCCCATTCATGTGCCTGCAACTGAGCAAACACTTCTTTAGGAGTTAGTTTGGATAAATCTTTCTCCTTTAGTGCGGTGGTTTTCACAAACCAATCCTCCTTCGGCATCTTGGACAGGATCTTCGAGTTAAGATCAGCATTTTCGTACTCCCTGCCCAGAGACTTCAGCTCGCTGACAATGGCGTTGAATCTCGCCTCCATCTCCTTGATGGTTTCTCCAGTCAGCATCTGGAAGGACTCATATTTATCCACCGCAACCTGCAATTTGTTGCGTTTCATTTGGTCAGTTTCTTGACATAAACTATCAAGAAAATCCCATACTCCCTTAGCAGTATCAAACTGCAGTGCGTCCTCCATCAGCGATTCTGGAAGGCACGCAAGGATCAGCTCATGTGCAATGGAATCCAGCTGATTCCGCTTTCTGTCCTCAGCATTCCATTCATCTTGGGGCTTTGGGACCACCGCAGCTGGACGATCTCCCAGCTGATGCTGAATCTTGGTGATCTCTATTGGCCCTGTCTCCAGTACATCTTTCATGTCTGGATGGATGCTCTTCAGGGAGATAAGCGTCCTCTTTCGCCATGTAGAGTGCTTCTCCGTCTTGTAGTCCATTAGCTTTGGGATATTCATCTTGAAGTACCTGAGCTAGACAAACAGACAAACAAACAGGAGTGCAAGGAAACGTGGATCACGGTCCTAAGCGACACAGAAACGAACGGTCTGTAAGAACCTGGCTCTGATACCACTTGTTGGTCCCGGATATCAGGGTATACTTTGGCAGCGGAAATTACGTAAGTTCGTTTCTTGCACTCTGCTGGTTACACAGCTGACTGGGACCTTGTCAGCTGGTAAGTCAACTGGCAACTGAGTATTCAGCTGACTGGCAACTGGCTGGTCAGCTGATGACTCAGGACTTAGAAAATTTTAGAGTCGAGTTTGCACAGTTATAAACTGGTTTCAGTTATACTCCAGCACTTGGGTGCTGGGTTTTAAATCAGTAAGTAAGTGCTGAAAGCAGTAAATAACAAGGATATTTTATAGTGGTTCGATCAACTGATCTACGTCCACTCTCCAGTCGAAGTACTGGAAATTCACTAAAAAGAGTAATCCGGTACAAGATTTCCTACGATCTATTTCCAGCTGGTAGATGCCTCGTCTACCAGTCCACTGGATCAACCGCTCCCGGTCCTTGTCCTTCTTCAACTCTCGTCAGATGGATGGAGTGCGAGCACGTCACTTCAACCTCCTCCTCCGACTGATTGGGTGTTGAGTTCTCCCAAGAACTTGACTCTTGCTGGCGGCAAAACTGCCCGTAATAACTCTAGAGCTGGCTGGCTCAAGAGCTGCTATGTTCTTCCTCGGAATGAGAAAGAACACCAAATGAGATCAATAACTCACAAGCTAGAAGCTTGGAGTCTCGTGTTCAAATGATTGACACACGGAGTAGCTTTAAGAAAAGCCTCGAAAGATTTGCTTGTTTGCAATAAAGTTTATGCCTTTCGGTAGTTGAGCGTTCGGAGAAGAGTATTGAATGTTGTTGAATCTCACATATTTATAGTCGTGAGATTCAGATTCAAATACTAGTCGTTGCACACATCCGGAATGGTCTTCTGACTCCAGATGTACTTCAGACGGCTGCAGGTAGCATTTTCAGGAAAGCGCCATGCCTGCGACCGCTTTATCTGACACAGATCTCTTTGTGTCAGAACGGCACTATTCGTCAGTAGGGAATCAAGAACTGGAGTCTTGAGCTGATTAGACTTTAAGTTAGCCGTCCTTAAAGTCCTTCTTGTCAGCACATTCCTCAGACGAATCTTCTCTTTGTCTCTATGTCTTCGGGAGAGCGAATCTTCAATTCTGATGATAACCTTCGACTGGCAGATCATGCTGGTGATCTTGTGCTGGCAGTCTCTGCTGGTGACTTGCCTTAGCACAATCAAGGTCTACCAATTCGTCTGATGTTATCTCTTGAATCCTCCCGTGACTGGTGGCTTCACCGCTGGTGAATAGTGTCAACCAGAACACATATTCTGCTGGTAGATCTGTCAGCCTCCTGCTGATGAAATCTTCCCACTGGTGAACAGTAGCCAGTCGATAGCTCAACTCTATGCTGATGAACAGTATCAGCATGAGTCTTGGTCAGTCGCTTGCTGGTGAGGCATCCCTCAACTGGTAAGCACATCTCATGCTGGTGAACAGTAGCCAGCATGAGTCTTGATCAGCTGCGACTTACAACTCAAAATACCTATACAGGACTTTACATTTGAGACTAGAGCTATTCTAGAGACAACTGACGCTGGTTGGACTTAGGGTTTGATCCACCAAAACACTTAAACACCAGAACTAAGATCTAATCTATCAACTGGGGAAGGGAAACAGAATTTTCCCAACACTATCGGTGAAAGAATTTGTGACTGTTTCTTTGAACATCTGCTGCTTTCGGTACGGGTTCTCCATTGGATTTGGCCTAAAACCTGCGAAATCTTACCATGGCAAGCATAATAACTTTTAATATATACTCATGCTCAGTTTATTCTAGAAAACGTACTAAAATGCATAAAAGAAAAGAAAAACAATGCGATAAGAGAGTAGAAAAACGAGCTTATCAGCGACCTCACGCTCAACAACTATAGCTGCCATCCTGGCCAGTAGCCTTTCCTTTTTTATAGCTTCATATTATGTTTGTTGCTTATGATATTCAGCAATTGCTCGTGCTTGGCACTTTGATAGCTCAATCCTTGCATCAGATTAGCCATCTATAGAGCAAATGTAGACTTCGACAAGGATTTGGACGTGTTGAACAACCTGTTAGCACGAATGGCTTGCAGCCTTGCCATAACATGTTTATCAGAAAATTGATTAGACCCTGGCACTTGGTTTATCCAGTCATCGGCCCATCTTTCATCCTTTCTCCTAAAATTCAAACCTTTAGATGTGATCACCAGCATCCTCTCTTCAAAACAGATCTGGTGCATCATATAGTCAAATTTTATTCCATCTCATCAGTCATGGCCTCCTGCTCAAGCACTATCTCCTCTGCTACCACGGGGATGGTGATGAGAACCTCAGCTACCAGCTTTTTCCTCCAATTCTTAGCAGCAGCAACTGCTAGCTTTCGGGCGTCTTTAGCTGCTCATGCCACCAGCGCAACAGCTTCTCTGGCTGCTAGCTGATCAGGAGCTTTCTTGGCAGCACAGTCATCAGGAGCCTTCTTGACTTCCTCAAAATTTCGATCCCGCGCATCAACAGTAATCTCCACCATCACTTTTTTTAATTTATTTTCTCCTGCAGCTGCCTAGATATCATCTTCCCTTTTCTTGCCCTAAAAGCTTTCAATCGCTCTGATAGAGGTTTAGAAGAGAGGGGAGATTTTTTCTCTTGAGCAACAGGAACAGGGTTTTTCTCAATAGCTTTGTTCTCACCTGCCTTTTTCTATGTGGCTTCCTTTTTAGCAGTCTTGACAAGCCTCCTTCTTGTTCCCCTCTTCTTATTAGGAGAGGTGGCTTCTTTCCTCTTCATTTTGGTTGCTCGGCTTGCTTTTTTGCAAGGATCTCCTCAATTTGTTCTACAAGCAGATCTCCTAGCTTTTCGATGTCTGCTAGGTCTTGAAAACATTGCTCTGTCTCCGCAGCCTTCCAGAAAGCAGTAATCTCCTCAACGGATAAGGGGATGGCCGGCTCTAGCTACAGTTTGCCGATATTGGAGGTCTTCATCTTCTTCTCCGGGGTTTTGTTTGATGGGGTTGGCTGCTTCTTCATTAGGGGGATAAACTCGGTCAGAAGTAGAGCCTCACCCTTATCAAGTTCATCTTCGTGAAAGATGATTTCGAGGAATTTACATATTTTCAGTCCAAAGTTGACATGGGACATGAAAATTCCTGTCTTTTTCAGCTTCTGATTCTTCTTTGCGTGGTCCAACCACCGCTCAAAGAAGAATTGTGCCCTATTCCCATTGAAGCCGTCAACTAATGCTATTAGTACGGCATACTTCTTTGCCGATATCTCAGAATATGAACCGGCATCACATTGAAACATTTTCACAGCCAAATCGGTAAGGGTTCTAAAGTCCTCCTTGAATTGATTAGTGGGGATTGCAACTTTCCATGGGTTCTTTGGGTCCTCCTTGACCTCGGGTCTCTTCCATAGCTTCCACCTTGCTTTCATCTCCTCTGTATTTACAAATTTGTAGATGGAGACTCGTTCGCCAGAATCGTAAAGACCAAACGTCGTTGTTAGGAAGTCAGCAGTCACCGTAATGTGAGTCCCGAACACAGAGGTCGTAAATGACTTTTGATCATCATCGACTAGTACTTCACCCGTGCGTTGCACGGATTTAACTTATTTAAATGTTAAATCAGATAAAATTCATGTTATTTAATTATTTATATTAGATGTTAAAATAATAATTTATTTTTCTAGAAAATATTGGATAGCGATTGACAAATATTTTGTTGGATATGATGCTTTTGATACTTATTCATTAAAGAAATGCATCCGACCAACAAAAATCAATGGCGATGGGAAGGAGATGTCCTGAAATCTAATTGTTTTTTTTAGTAAATTATACTGGTATTGCACAATTTGTTTGTGTATTTTTTTTAGATAAGTATTGCACTAGTTTATCATTGTACAATAATGTCAAATTTGTTAAATATGTAGTATCAATTTAGTTGAATAAAAAAAATCCTAATTTGTGGGCATAGCAGTCGTTGGGGTTTTCTTTAGGAACCAAAATAGAAGCTATGAACAAATAATGGACGGGTTTTGAATCTTTAGAATTAAAAATGAGGGGCTATGATTGTTTTTTATTTTGGATCTACAAATCTATAAAAATTAATATATTTTTATTGCTTGATAAAATATCTGATAATTAAATACAATGTTATTAATAAAAAATTTTAATATCCTTCTACACATTTATTGATTGTAATTTTTAAAGTGCTCTCTATTAATCACATTAAAGTTGTTATTTTTTTATAGTTAAAGAAAAGTGAGGAACAAAAGTACAAAACGTTTGATATAGCTCAACTCGAGGATTTGGACTCTTCCGACTTTAAAATCTCAAATGTAATTGGATTTTTATAAAGTATCACCTATTTAGTGGATAACCAAAATATTAAATAAAGAACAATAATAATAATAATAATAATGAGATCTTTTGCAATAAATTTATTAATACGTAATTTTAATTTTTAAATCAAGTCAAAATAATAAATGAAATATTTCTAAAACATACTGTACATTCACATTAATATTTTTAAAGCGAAAGTACACTCACACTAGTAAATTTTAGATCTAAATGTATTGCTTCACCGTGTTGTGATGCGCCGCTCGGCAATGAACTTTTTCATCCTGGCGTAATTTGTGCCACACTGCACTGCTCGATCCATCATGCAGTGACTTCGTTCCTGAAAGAGAGAGGGACAGGTTAAGTTAAAGAGAAACACCTCACATCATTAGCCAACGACCGTCCACCTCTTTGGTCGTCAATAGATGAAGCATACATAGAGGACTAAGTAGATAGGATAAATGAGCTTATTAGGGTTCCACATCATCGCCACAGCACAGATCGAAGTGACCTGTTGCTGCCCAACCAGTGAGCCACGATCGTCGCAGATGTCTTCTCCGGTTCGTGCGATTATATCCAGCTACAGCGCCTTCTCCAGTTCAGTAGGCTAAGCTTTCGCCGGCCAGCCATCCTCTTTCACTTAGCTGCAAGAAAGGAATTGTTGTAAATAATCATGTTCAACTTTCTCTTTCTAACCACTCTATGTTTTAACTGTACCTGCATATAGATTAATTGGAGTCTGCACCTCTTGGAATATGTTATTTTCTTCCATTTTTTCAAAAGTTTTGAGGAGAAAATAAGATTGTTGAAAAGAGTGGGTAAATGATTATGTGAAAATGTTGGATCGATCGTGTGGAGGGTAAGGATGAGAATGAGAGATGTCTTTGTGATCCTACTCTCAGTTGAAATGTTGAAGGAAGTATGTATTTGAAATTTGAATTTATGGTTGCGTAATGTCATGAAAAGGTAAGTAGATAGGAAAGATTGATAGTGAATGTCAGGGAGTAGATTGATAGGCATGCGTAAACATGGAGTAGGCATGACTTTTTCAGTAATTCATTTTACATCCTTTTCAATAAATTTGGTTCTTCATGAGATTTGGGTGGGATTGTGTAACATTTAGGCGGGATTTTTTTTCTTTTGCTACAGGAAACGACTACTTTCATTTCGTATTATAAGTAGATAACCGCCCTAGCGAAAAATTCGGCAACCAAATGAGGACGAAACCTCATAAGCTTAGCAGACAGATACTGAACGACCTGTGCCTTCACCAGGGTATTCAACACCCACTCCAGAAACTGTACTGCGGCAATGGGTGTGCACAAAATCCTGTCTTTCATGATCTGTGCAGCGCGCCTCGGAGCATTCGATAAACCTGACTGCTTCTTTTTCTTGGCAAGAGTAACCAATCGAGCATAGGGCATCTCATCTTCAATATCGTCTTTCGTCTCTATCATGGTAAACTCTGGCGCATGCCTCTCATGTAGCGTCGTTCCCACAACAGGATTAAAGTAGAACTTAAGGGGATTCTCAAAATGGGTGGAGGATTCAGGATTAGAAATCTTTAGAAAATATTTGAGAGAAAATCAAATTTGGAAGAATTTGGGATGCTTAAGCGATTCTAGGGATTCAAATATTTAGATTTCAGAAAGTTTGCAAAGTAGCGAAGTATGGTTACTATACCTTCTGAATGCTATATCTAACGGTTGGGGGAGAACCGCTTCAGATTCGATTGATGGTTCGGGAGATATGAGACTCTTCATATGGTGACCCATACCCCAAAATGCTCAAGTACTTTTGATGTTTTTGCTTCTGGTTTGTTGCAGCCAGTTGCACGCATTAAATGCAGCATGTCGAATACATTATTTCAAATTCAAATCCTTCCCACTTTATCTACTAGGAGAGTCAAAGATTGCTGAGAGCTTGGACTCAGCATTCTGCTGACATAGAAATCCTTAGCACTAAAATAGTCTGCTTGGATTCAGCATTCGGATCCTAGCATCCACATATTCTAGCATCTAAAAATCTAGCATCGAATGTGTTGATTGCTGACACTACTTGAAATATCATAGCATTCTCATATTGTCTGCTGAAAGCTTGGACTCAGCAAACATTTCTTAGCAACCGTCTGTACCACTGGCTAGAGAACTATAGCATAGCATTCCGATGAAATGCTAAGAGCTCAGACTCAACATTCACCCTCTAGCAGACATCTGAATCACTTGCTATAATATTATAGCACTTAGAAATTGCACTTGTTGCGAGAAAGCCACTTAGGATCTGCTGAGAACTAGGACTCAGAATCCAATTACTTAGCAAAAAAATATCTGCAACAAAAAGCAGCAACAACACAAACGAAAGCTATGATGTGTTTATCTCCTATCTTCATAAATCCCAGAAAGAATGAGAACTTGAACTCATTCATTCACATCATATTCTAGCTCCATGAGGCCTAACTTTAGACATAACTCTTTGAATCGGGCCTCAGCAAGTGGCTTTGTGAAGATATCTACTACCTAATCTTCAGTGCATATGTATTGAACTTCAATATCCTGGTTCTCTTGATGATCTCTAATGAAGTAATGTCGGATATCAATATGCTTTGTGTTGGTCCCAGATCAGAGTCGTCAAGGTAAATAACAATCAACACACACACGAATGCAGCGAAAGTTTAAAGTATATCTTGCACTAATGTTCTTGTTAAAATGTTTAGCTCGGAGTTGAGATTAGGGTTTCATACAAACAAATCACCACACAAACAGTAAGTAATAAAACAGTAAAGAACACACAATATTTATAGTTGTTCGATCTAATAGATCTATGTCCACTCCTCAACCGTATCATTGAGAACTTCACTAAAAAGATATGTGAAATACAAGGATTCGCCGAACACTTGTAGCAGGTGCTGAACTTCGAGTCGGCCACTACAAAGCTATCCTTTGTTACTTCACTCTTTCCAGTCAGTAGCTCCGACCAAGTCAAGGGCGCGCCTTCGTAAAACTTGTCTGTTGCGGTAATGGAGGTTTTATAGTTCTCTCTTAAACTTTATCTGGTTTTGGCGGCTTTTTCTTGTGAGAGTCAATCCTTTTTCAGAGATATGGTTGTTGGATGCTTCCTATGATTGGAAGTTATCGAAATGATTGAAGATTCTTGAGCAAAGTCAAGGAATCTATTGAATGCAGTGTCGGGTATTCAATGTAGTGACACTTGTTGTTGAGAGCTTTTAAGATTCTTGTTAAATGTGGGCTCTCATCTAACTACTCTTTTTTTTGCTTTATTCGTTTTGTCAAAGGAATTTCTTGATTTTTTGTTGTGTTCGCTGTGTGGAATGAGCAATAGTAGTCGTGTAGTTTTCTAAGTAGTTCTTGTCCCCTTTTGTTGGACTACTCTTTTATATCTGGAGATTCAAACTTTGAATCTCCAGACCCGTTAGGCACAGCAATCCTTCTTGTCCAAAATTGCTTCTTGCTTTTTCCATCATTTCCGGCATCGTACAGTACCTTCCGACCTACTATGCGAAAGCTTTTGTCCTTTGCTTATACTTTTGTCGGAATGGTAGTATTGGAGATCGTTGCTAGATATCTTCCTTGCTTAACATTCTAGGAGAATGATAGAATGATCCACTAAGCCTTCTGATTACTATGCTCTTCCAGCAATCCACTCTTCGATCTGCTGACTCCTTCAGCAGATGCGCATTTCAGCATTTAGGTCTTGACTACTGATTGCTATTCTTTAGCAATCTGTTGAGCATTAGCAAATGCTAAGTCCTGTAGCATTTTGCTATCTTTGCTTCCGACTAGTAGTCTCTTCCTTAGCATATGATTGTTAACGCCTTAGCAATCATTCTTCTTAGCACTTGACCGCTAACATCTCTAGCAGTCATTTTCGTCTGCTCATTTCTCTAGTAGCTACCATTTGCTAAGTACTCTTCTTAGCATTTCGAAGTTGCTTGAATTTATTTTCTTTGTTCCAATTGCTGAATCCTTCAGCAATCTTCTCAAGCACTTCCTAATCTTTTACAACTCAATATTTTTCCTAAACAGGACATTACATAGGAGATGCTAGACTATGCGGGAATTCGGCAATGATCGACCAAACTACTAAGGCTTTGATTCAACCAAGCCTTTTTACAATTTTAATGTAAGGGAGGAATTTACAAATAATTCCCAAGAATTTCCCCCTTTTTGGTGCAATCAAAGCTCACTATCACTTGCTGAATCTAAGAGGAAAAGTGTTTGAGTTTTCAAGAAAATTTCTAAGTATCAGATCTTATTCTAGCAGTCTAACTTAGAGTAGATCCAACTTAGTTCTTGCATGATTGTTTTTAATAAAACTCCCCCTCAACAAGTTCTGGGAAAATTTCTCGATTAAAAACATAAGTAAATGCTGCAAGGAATATGCTTAGAATTCTAGCACCCAATTAAATCAGCAAGCATTCACAATCAATCCAAATAGAAATAATACTCAGCATCCACATGCATTTTTGTTGAATACACATATAATGTATATCAACTAAGACACGCACAAAAAATCAGAAGTGGACAATGAGAAATTGTTTAAGTCTGATTCAGTTTCATTTATATGAGTCATCATTACAGGTACAATGAAACTACAAAAGATCAAAATGAAATGTACAAAAGGTTTGCTAAGATAAGAAATCAATGAATCAGGAACTGGCTTCTTCCCTTTGTCCAATTCGTCAAATTTGTTCATTGTCAGCTGCATGAACATTCCGAGTTACGCCTAGTGAGCTTCCCACTCCTTAAACTCTATTTTAAGATATTTAGCATCCTTCTCGTTTTCCATCTCAAACATTTTGATTTTAAGATCCATCTCTTGCTTCTTCAGATTCTCCAAAGCAAGTCTGCGCTCTTCAGCAGCCACAACAAGTGCTTCTTCTTCCTTTTTCCTTTGCTCTAATTCAGCAAGTATTCTTTCTTCCCCCTCTTTGAGCACAACCATAAACGTGGAGGAAAAAGAATTCACCGTATGTGACATCTGCTGCTGGGACTTAACAACATCATCTTTTAGCACGTCCATGTTAGTCTTCACTTCAGCAACATCATGCTTTACCTTAGCAACGTCTGCTCTTACATCTGAGACTTCACTCCCAGTCTCATCTACTTCCCTCCTTATATCGGCAAATTGGAGAGCCACTCTCTTTTATAACATGGGGAATAGAAGTGGAAAGAGCATGCTGGATCGCATGTTGTAAAACAGAATTAACATAAGTTTGAAAAGCATCAGAACTTACTGGAAGAACATCCATAGCAGATGATGTGATGACTAGTTCTCCACTGCTAGTAGATGGATGGAGTTCAGAGACAGGCTCTATATCCATAGCTTCTGCTTCAAACCACTCGCTCTGCTCATCGAGCTACAGATTTTTAGCATTTACTGTCTCTTTTGCTTGTGCCTCATCAAGGGCAACAGCCTCAGCTTCATCAGCAGTAGCCTTCAAATATTCAGCCTCCTCAGAAATCCTTTATGCTTCCTCTATCTTTCATACTTCCAAGAGTTCAAGGTCCAAGATATAAGCACGCATTTCAGCTTCTTTGTTGCAATACACGGTTATCTCAAGGTTCTTGGCTTCGTGCTCTTCCTGCACTCTGGCAGCAGCCATTCGGGCTAGAAGCCTCTCTTGCTTTTGCGCTGCATACTCCGCTTGGCGCCCTCTATATTCTGCAGCAGCTTTGGCTTCATGCATGGACAGCTCAATGTAAGCATCCAAATGACCATCGGGAGCAAATGTCGATTTTGGCAAGGTATGAGCCGGTGAGATCCGTCGGTGAGCTTTGATAGCCTGAAGTTTCGCAAGGACTTATTTCTCAGTGTATTATTCTGTGCAGGGAGCTTGATCCATCCAATCATTTGCCCATTTCTCCTCCTATCGCCAGTAGTTAAGTCCTTTCCTGGCTATCAGCAAAACCCGTTCTTCAAAGCAGAGCTCGCGCATTTTCTAATCACATATTTCCCAGCGCCTTAGCTCGTGTCCGAGAACTTCTCCTTCCTTGGTTTCGTCATCTACCTCCCCAGAGAATACCTCCGTGATATCGCTTTCTATTTCACCAGTGATAAATTCTTCAATTTCACATGACATAGGGAAAAAGTCAGAATTTACCTGTTCTTCAAATAATATCGGAGCAAACCATTGAGAGATTTTCCGCAAGTTGAATCGTCGTCCAGGAAGTCTTTTGAAAGGTACTCGAAGTAGCTTATTATTTCCTATCGGGATCTTTCATAGAAATCTTGCATCAAAATCATTGTCTGACTCGCCATTGGAGTTAGAATCGGAATAACATGAAGTGAAGAAGCCTTCATCTTGTTCAATTTCACCAGAGGAGGGAATATCGGTGCTAGGACCTTCCTCAGCATTGGTTCCTCTTCTCCTCCACTGCTCGGTCTCTCTTCAGCATTAACCGTTGTGTTGGCTCAGCAGGCATCTCCGTGCTAGGCCTATCAGCAGCAAGAGCCTTCACGCTAGGCCTCTCAGCAGTTGTCTCTTCAACTCTAGCAGATGTGCTAGCATCGGGCTCAACATTCCTTCCCGAGCCTGAAGCTTTGTTGAATACCACATCCTCATCACTGCTGTCTTCCCCTTGCGTGTCAGCAGCCTCCTTTATCGAAACTCCTCCTTGAAGGCGGTCTGGAGCATTAAAAGCTCCGGTCTCCAACAACGTCTTGAAGTCTTAATCTGTCATGGTCTCCTGCTCAATGACTATCTCTTTTACTATTGCGGGGGTTGGAGTGGGAACAACACGAACCAGCTTCTCCATCCCTTTCTAAGAAGTAGCGTCCTTGGCTGCTTGCTGTTTAGCAGCCGTCTTCTTAGCAGCACGTTCTTCAGCAGCCTACTTGGCCTATTCAAAGTTCCCGTCCCTTGCTTCAAAAGTGAGTCTCTCCATTTCTTTCTTATGCTTCTTCTTCTCCTGCTATTTTTTCTGAGCTTTCCTCTTTTTTATGACTCGTAGTCTCTCTTCATTAGGTTTTTCAGAGAGAGGATTTTCCTTCGCTTTCTTCTCAGCAGCCTCCTTCTTTGTTGTTTCCTTCTCAGCTGTCTTATTCTCAGTAGCCTTGACCAACCTTCTACGCGTCCTCTTCTTTTCTGGAGAAGCCATGTATGTGCGCTTCCTCTTGGGTATAGGAGGAGCAAGGTTACCCATTGTTTGAGCCAGTTGCTCAGCTTGTTTCTTCTCCATGATCTCTTCCATCTGCTCAACGGCAAGAATCTGAGCCGCTGCTATCTCCTTTGGTGTCATAGCAATCGCCTGCTCCAATATCGGGAATGCTAACTCACTTGGGTGGGGCTCTTCTGGAGATGTAGGAATCTTCTTATCAACATTTGATTTACCCTTCAGAATGATCAGTCTGGTAGGATCGGTCGGAGTTGGTGCCTTCTTTGTCATCAGAATAAAATCTGTTGGAAGGAGCTTCTCGCCTCTATCAAGCCTCTTCTTGTTCAAGAAAATTTAGATAAACTTGTTAATCTTCAAGCCAAAATTCACATTGGATGTGAATACACCATCCACCTTAATCCTCAGATTCTTCTTCGCATGCTCTAACCAGCGCCCAAAGAAGAACTCAGCCCAATTGCCTTCTACTTTGTCAACCAACGCCATCTTCACCGAATACTTCTTCACCAACAATTTAGAGTATGAACCAACATCACACTGGAACATCTTAATCACCAACTCAGCAAGAGTTTTGTAGTCAGCTTGGAATTGGTTGATCCAAGTGGCAACCTTAAAGGTGATCGACTTTCCCTTCTTATCCTTCACCAACTCTGGTTTCTTTCATGGCTTCCACCTCTTCTAAACTTCGTCTAAATAATTCATCTTTTACGCAGCAATACGCTCACCTTTGTTGGGTAGCTTGAACTTGGCAGCCAGAATATCTGCATTCACCTTCAAAATTGTACCAAAAACTGAAGTCTTGAAGGACTTCTGGGTGGCTTCATCTACCACGGCACCCGCATAGAACTCGGAAATCATGTGTGGGTGGAACCACAATTTTTCTGCCGACATGTAGGTAAACGCTCATGCCTTCGCCAGGTTTTCCATGATCCATTCTTGGAATTTAAGTGCATCGAGAGGAGCGTACAAGATGCAGTCCTTCATGATTTAGGTTGCCCTCCTCTGGTTGTTGAATAAGCCGGATTGTTCTTTCTTTTTGGCTAAAGTCACCAGTTGACCGTAAGGAATTTCATCTTTACCACTTCTTTTTCGACAATTCCGGTATATTCCGGTGCCTACTGTTCATGTAGGGTCACATCAATATTAAGGGATTGAATG
The DNA here is from genome assembly GCA_026898455.1 of Plectranthus barbatus. Taxonomy (NCBI): domain Eukaryota; kingdom Viridiplantae; phylum Streptophyta; class Magnoliopsida; order Lamiales; family Lamiaceae; genus Plectranthus; species Plectranthus barbatus. Next base: position 17,804 of record JAPKLW010001394.1, on the reverse strand, counting down.
GGGAATCCAGATTCCGTAGAGGAATCCAATGAATCCGTGTGTGTTTGGGAGTCGGATTGTTATGAGTGTGCGGGAGATTCAGGATGAGCAGACTTATTGAAGGATTGAGAATATTTGCATAGAGAACTTGGGAATTTGAGAGAGGAGGCTAGGGATTCATATATCAAAGATTTCATAAAGTTTGAATGTTGAACGAAGTGAGATGTTTATACCTTCTGAGTAATGATCCAACGGCTGGGGAAACGCCTTTTCAAATTTAATCGACGGCTTAGGATCGTCGAGACTTTCATATGGTAGCCCACTCCCCTATTAACTCAACTGCTTTTAACGTGTCGCCTCCAGGTTTGACGCAACCAGTTGCATGCATAAAATGCAACATGTCTGACACATCATTTCAAATTCAAATCCTTCCCGCTTTTTACTTCCGGAGATTGCTGAGAGCTAGGACTCAACAATCTGCTAGCCATGGAAATCCTTAGCAAACATATGAACTGCTGAGAGCTCGGACTTAACATTCAATTTTCTAGCATCTGTCTGTCCCAAAAGTTGAAATAATATACCATAGCAATATGTCGAAATGATAAGAGCTTGGACTTAACATTTCACTTCTAGCAAACGTCTGAACCACTTGCTAGTAAACTATAGCAACTGCTGGGAGCTTGGACTAAGCATTCTTTAGCTCAGCAACAAAAACGTAAGCTTGGATACTTTTATCTCCTTCATCTTTGAAAAACAAAGAAATCCAGAAAGAATGAGAGTATCAACTCATTCATCCACAGCATCTTCTAGCTCCATGAGGCCTAAATTTAAACATAACTCGTTGAATCAGGCCTCAGCAAGCGGCTTCGTGAAGATATCTGCTAGCTGATCTTCAGTGCATATATATTGGACATCAATATCCTTCTTCTCTTGATGATCTCGAATAAAGTGATGTCGGATATCAATATGCTTCGTCCTTAAATGATGAACATGATTCTTCGTTATGCATATAGCGCTATAGTTGTCACAGTAGATTGGCACACATTCAGGAGGAATGTCATAATTTTGCAATTGCTTACGAATCCACAGGACTTGAGCACAACAACTAGCAGCTGCTACATATTCATCTTTAGTAGTAGACGTAGCTACGGAGTGCTGCTTCTTGCTAAAACAACTAATCAGCTCATGTCCAAGAAATTGGCATGTCCCGCTGGTGCTCTTCCGATCAATTCGGCATCCTCCAAATTCTAAATCGGAATATCCACTAAGTGTTATTCCATCACTCATTGGGTACCAAATTCCTAAACCCTCGGTACACTTGAGGTATCGGATAATCCTCTTAGCAACATCCAAATGTGACTTCTTTGGATTTGCTTGATACCTCCTACATACACCGGCAGAATAAGAGATATTGGGTCTGCTAGCAGTTAAGTAAAGCAGAGATCCCATGATACCTCTATAGGGTTTGAGTCTACAATGGACAACATGAGTTGCCATTAATTAAATTCTTGCAAAGGATCGTTCTTAGGATATAAGGAATAAGTTTCAATTAAATAAACCATGCAACCTATGCATGTTCCAACAAAATTAATTGCAGAGGATAGAATTTTGGAATACCTGATCTTCAATGTTTCATCTATAGATCTAGATCGGAGAATAAAACGATGAAGAAAATTTGGATCTGAATCTGAACAATGGTGATGGACAGTTGTTCCTAAAGATATGTTCTTCTGATCTGTTTCCTTGCTCCTTGGAAATCTGGTGAGGATTATCTACCATGTTTGATCAGAGATTTGGAGAAATTGATCAGTTTCTCCCTCCGGATCAGTCGCCGCCGTTTCTCTCTCCTTTTACTCAATATACTGAAATCTCATGTTGATCTGATAGAGAGAAGGCCTATATATAGTGTTAGGGTTTTGAGAAACCCTAACCCTATTGGGCTTGAGCAGTTCATGGGCCAAACTAGGGACCTGATGCAAATAATAAAGTGGGCCCTCTTTAATAATTAATTCTTCCTTTTTCAACCCAGAACATAAATGATTAATAAAACATTGTTTTAACCTTCACCACGGTAACACTGCTGACTCGCCCCTTTATTACCACGTTATTAGGAATCGGTAGCACCAAACTAACATGATCGACAAATTTAAGGTTTTAGATATTCATTAATTAATTTGTCTTATAACAATCAACCATAATTAATTAATCTCATATTTCTAAAGTAATACCTCTCACTCCTTTTTACTTATGCCTTAAATAAATAATTCAACCTGCAGGGTTTAGCATAATGAACCTTGTGAGCTCCTTAGGGAATGTCACCATCCTGAAACGAATATGCTTACCTAAACGTCCTGCCTAAGCAAGCCACACACAAATTGCCAACACCCAAAATACGGGTATAAGAGTACATCTAAGACTTGTAACCATGGTAAATCAAAATGCGGTCAATCTGTGTGTGCCCCTTATCCTTCAGTTAGGTTTAAGATCATAGGAAGTATGTTAGGGATCTGGCTCATTCATATGTTAATGAGAATGGCACATCGCACTGTTGATCCCATCAATACATAACCATGTACCGACACATCAAGTAGCTAGGATAAGCTCACTTTTGAATCAATGTGCCACAGCTTAGACCGACGACCTATCCAGGGTCTGTCTCAGCTGTGATACTGTTTATATCTCGCTAGGTCAAACGACTCATATGATCCTATGTGATCTCCTACACACCATATGGTCATCCCTATAGGTGAGATAATATGATATCATGATTCGTTGTATGTTTGTTTCATCAGACAGTGAGCATTGTTGTAGCAACACATATATGATAACCAGTGTACAAAACACTTAATCAAATATACTTTCAGCATACAATCCCAACAATCTCCCAATTATACTTAAAGCATAATACTAGTACTTTATTAAAGTATTAAGTGCGCCTATACTGTCAATTACTCCCACTGCATTCACCTCAACTCTTGTCATGATTTCTCGTACGATGTGATACCACCCATCCTATATGTTTCACCACCTTGTAAGTCTTGGGTTCCCTTGAGTTTGTCATTGCACCAACATGATCACAATTCCATGTGATTTAGGAAAACTCAGAACACACACCTCTAGAGGATAACACCGGAGTTATACTACTTCTTGCAAAGCTAATGAAGCTGTTAAAAACTCAGCCTTCATACCTGAATCTGCTACACACTTTTGTGTTAGATTCCCATAACTCCTCTTCCAAGGCAAACACTTAGTTAGAGGTCGATTTCCCTTCCTTATGATCCTCCTGAATATCCAATGCCATTCAACTCACAAGGCTCTTTCATTAACAAATGTGCCTATCCAGATACACATATCTAACTTCGTTCATTTACAATATAGAAAGATAAAATCTTTCTTGCTATGAACGACTCACCGCAGAATCAATTTAAACGACTTGAGATACCTAAACATCCTTTTCTTGTAGCAACACTAGACTTTAATTCAAAAGATACTCCGAAATCTCATAAGTCCTACTTATGAAACTGTTCGGATAACCATCTCTTTATGCCTGATAATATCTCCACTCCGTTTCCGAATGTGAAAACACCATCTACATAATGTGCTAGGAAAAAACACACTTCCGCTGAAACATATCTGGTACATGAAACTATCATTCTCGATAGACAATATCGAAATGTCTGTTACATGACCTTGAAGCTCCTTTAAGTTCATACTTGAACTACCTTGTCTTCCAGACATGATGCTTTTCACTTTACTGCACATAACTTATCTGGTTGTTGCACACAGGTGTCGTCACCTTTTATCAAGGTACCCGTTTATAAAATTCGGCTGACGTCATCTATCTTCCAGATAGTTAGAATCATATGTGTTGTTATGGTTAAAAGAATTTGAATGGGTTTAATAGTTGCAACCAGTGAGAAGGTCTTGTTGTGAAACATACGTTGCTCACTAACCTAGACTCACGAATATACTAGGTTACCATTCGAGTATTACTCTTGTATATCAATAAGTTGCCTATAGTTGAAAAGTTATTTGGCAATCACTGATCCTGATATACAACCATAACCTTTACAAAATTATTTCTGAATTCATGACGTGACGTCGTTAAATTGCATCTTTTGTCTTAACAGCTTCGTTGCGCTTTAATGGATAAGTACGATCTTGTTCGTTAAGCTGGGAACAAGTCTAAGGACTATTTCCACGAACCAGTACCATTAAGCCTGTTAAGGCAACTTTCCACTGCCACGATGCTCCTTTTACGTTGTCAGTTAATGGTGCATTAATTTGTGGTTTACCACCTTACACAGGTGACCGTGCAATTGGTACCATACCTTCCAAGGTATGCTTCATATGCCACGTGGTATTTCCTGATGTATTTGAATTATCTTCTCTAACGTTAGAGGACAATCTCACATTTGCATTCATGGTTTCATCCTATACAACTTGCTTGTATCTAGGATACACAAAGCATCCATCTTTTTTCTTTTACCTGTAATAGCCCACAAAGCATTACTAGCTTAAACCTTTCTTCCATCCAATCGGTTTCCTATATCCTTTTAACAGCCGAATTACCCATCATTGCCCTTTTGACAAAGTCAAGGTCTGCTAGGGTATTTGGAACTGATTTAAAAGACACTAGTTAAAGCAAACATACAACTATTTTTTGCCGTTGTTCCCAAAATGAAAATTTGGCAAAGCTGGCATAACTTATAAACTTTTAAAGAATCTTATTTCGTTTTACCTACACTATCCCAATCGAGGAATAATAGGTGTAGTTAACTGGGATGCAATCCCTTTGCTCTGCCAGATACTGTAAAACCCCATCACTTAAGATATACTATTATGAATGAACCATAATGTTTTTTATGGTCTTGTTTAACTTATTCTCTACTTTAGTCTTAAACGCTCTTTATTAAAGCAAGAGACTAAGACTTGTAGTGAAATAGATAAACATATCAAAATCATAAATGATTATAGTATTAATGCCTGTTAAGGCAACTGTGGAAGTAGACTCAAACCAGCAAACCAGAGCAAACACAAAATAATTTGTAGAGATACAATCGCCTATTAAAAGGCCTGGTTACCATTTTATACCTCTAAGTAGTTGTCATAAGTAGCATTGTTAAAAATATTTGGATTTAATCCATAAATCCCATGAATTATTTAAAACTATTTAGATTGATGTAACCTATCTCTATAGAGATTCTTTAAATTATAAATTAGAACACTGATAGTTTATGTAATCAAGTAATGAAGAGATAATCATCCATAATAGAAAACATTGTTATTCATTCATGATATATAAACTCTATCAAATAATCGATAATCCATAACAATAGATGAAAAATATGTTTATCAAAACCAAAACAACATCTCTTTAGAACTTGAATTAAGAGTATACTCCTTCTTGTTCATCACAGCATTCAATCTGAAATTTTCAAAAGATTTGGGAAGAGAGTTTAGTATGATATCGACTTGGGCTTCCGCGGCAATACCACCACCATGCAACGTTAGTTCATCCATGAGGTGAGTCATGGCAATCACGTGCTCTCTGACTGAACTGCCTTCAAACATTTTCTTACTCACAATCTGCCTCATGAGATTGAATCTAACAGTTTTGTCCATTTCCCCATAAGTTGTTTTTAGATTATCTATAATCTCACAGGCCTTATCATAATGTTGATGCTGCACTTGCAGTACTTTACTCATAGTGGGCATCATGTAGCATTTCACTACATTATTAGACTTGATCCACTTATCGTGAGACTGCTGCTGCTTGGTAGTAGCGTCAGCAGCTGGGACTGGCAGACAAGGATCAGTAAGGACAAACTTGTGTTCTTCCGCAACAAGGATATAATCCAAATTACGTTTCCATTGAAGGAAATTCGGAACATTGAGAGGATTTTGAGCGAGGATATTAATGACATTGTTCATAGACATATCTGAAACAAATAAGCGAATTAAAGTAAAACAATCGAAACAAATATGCATAGAACCTTTAGATAAAACAATGCAATCTGCTTCCTCCAATTGCCCAAGCTAATTTACCGCAAGCTACCCGATTAGACGTTTAAGGCAAACGCTCAACCAGACCAAAATATGTCCTTTTTATTTCTCTCCATGCTAGGAATCCGCCGGCAAAAGAAATTAATATTGGAGATCTTTAGACCATGTTCACCTATCCAGAGCAGGGACATCACAAATGAGTTACTCCAGGCAACATCTAAGTCAGATAAACCACAATCCTAACTCCGGATGATAAAAGGCGATTGGCATACATACTCGACCCATACCGCATGCCCTTTACATCCTTTGTTATCCCATTTAGATTACTCTTAGAGACTTGTGAGAGTTGTCTCATGCAAGCTACCCGAGTAGACGTTTGCTTAGAGGCTCCCACTTCTCATCTTAAAATAAATGTTTTGTTTGGATACCTCATCACATTAGAACTGGTAAGTTACTTCTAATGCAAGGTACCCGAGTAGACATTTACGCTTCGAAATACCTTACTTCTAATGAGAATTCGTATTTGTGGAGGTCTAAAGATTTTAGTTTAAAGGATACCAAAAATCCAGCTTTGTATTTTTAATTCTAAAGGTGTCGTGCGCACACATTATTTTATGTTGCCAAAAATTATGCCATATCTAAAATTCCATCAAAAATTAATATGAATCCTTGAATTTATAGACACAATTTAAAACATAAAATAAATCACATAAAGCATGCTTGATAATTTAAAAATTACAACATGCTTAAACAGTAAATAATTAAAGCAAGCAAACATGCTTTCCTATTATTTACTAGTGCGCACATAATAAATCACATCAATACGAGAAATGATTAAATAAACAAATAAAATTTCTCGTGGCCCCTCAGATGCGATTACAACTGAAAAATAATTAAATCTAATCTATTAAAAGATTTATTTTCAGTTCAGATCTTCAAATTGGGCCTCCGTTTGACATGAAATCTGAATCGGGCTGGGAAAACAAACATTGGGCTGCAAATTAGGGTTTCTGGCCCAACATGAGCAACCAAACCCTAAGTCTGGAAACCCTAGCTGCCACCCTCATTGCAGCCACCGCCAGCCGCTTTTTCGACCGCCGCCTGCGGCTGACCACCCAGTCCCAGCCGTCACCTAAAATGCAAACACAAGTAGCCACCATCGCCGGTCATGAGGTGGCAGCCAACACCGACAGCAGTGCGAAGAGAATCGCAAGAGGAAGCAGAGCGCCGCTTGCTCTTTGTTGGCCACCATGACCACGCGCTGGTGACTCGCGCGCGGTGAGCTCCAGCAGCACTCTCGCCCTTCGCGAGCGCATGCAGGGAGCTCGCGCACGACCTCTATCTCCGGCAACAGCCGTGAATGCAGCACCGCCTTAATCTATCACCACCACCCTGAGTACGCACGCGGCCATCTACTTTGTGCAGGAGAACAACACGTTGAGGCTGCACATGGTGGAAACCTAGCCGCCGTAGGCTGAGCCTCTACTCCACCACCTCCCGCATGTCTGCCGCACTGGGAGCTCGCCAAGAAACGAGCGTAGAAGCCTGAAAAACAGGTGCGGCCCTGCAACAGGCAGAAAACTACCTGCCGCCGCCACCTGCTACCGCTCGCCACCGCCGGCGGTGGCACTTCCGTCAGCGTCGCCTGTTGCTGGACTGAACTTACGCCGAAAACTGTCATTCTCACTGTTCTTCAGTTTTTCGTTTCTTCCGGATATCAATTTCTCCAATTTTAAAAATTTGAAGTAATATAGAAAATACAAAAATGGATCTAAATCTATTACATGATTTTCCCAATTAAATCTAACCACAGATTTTCTCATGGTGAAAAAACAAATCCAAAACGAGAAGGCCACGAGAACGAAAACATCCACGACAATTTAAATCCATCCATGAACATACATATTTAATTAATTTCAATTTATCCAAGATAGAGCCTAAGAACATCATCCTTGCTTTGATACCAATTATAGGGTGTGAGTCTACGATGGACAACATGATTTGCCATTAATTAAATTCTTGCCAAGGATATTTATTAGGATATAAGGAATAAATTTCAATTAAATAAACCATGCGAACCCATGCACGCTCCGACAAAATGAATTGCAGAGGATTGAATTTTGGAATACCTGAACCTCAACGTTTGATCTACAGATCTAGATTGGAGAATAAAACGATAAAGTAAATCTTGATTTCAATCTGACAATGGCGTTGGACAGTTTTTCCGACAGATTTGATCTTCTGATCTGTTTCCTTGCTCCTTAAAAATCTGGTGAGGATTATCTACCAAGTTGGATCCGAGATCTGGAGAAATTGATTAGTTTCTCCCTCTGGATCAGCCGCTGTCGTTTCACTCTCCTTTTACTCAATATAATGAAATCTCATGTTGATCTGATAGAGAGAAGACCTATATATAGTGTTAGGGTTTTGAGAAACCCTAACCCTAATGGGCTTGAGCAGTTCATGGATCAGACCAGGGACTAGATGCAAATAATAAAGTGGGTCATCTTTATTAATTAATTCTTCCTTGTTTAACCCAGAACATAATTAATTAATAAAATATTGTTTTAACCTTCACCACGGTAACAATGCTGACTCGCCCTTTTATTACCACGTTATTAAGAACGGGTTGCACCAAACTAACATGATCCACATATTTAAGGTTTAGACATTCATTAATTAATTTGGCTTATGACAATCATCCAAAGATAATTAATCTCTTATTTCCTGAGTAATACCACTCACTACTTTTCACTTATGTCTGAATTAAATAATTCAACCTGTAGGGTTTAGCATAATGAACCTTGTGAGGTCCTTAGGGAATATCACCATCCTGAAACGAATATGCTTACCTAAATGTCCAGCTTAAGCAGGCCACACACAAATTGCCAACAACCAAAATACGGGTATAAGAGTACATCTAAGACTCGTCACCATGGTAAATCAAAGTGCGGTCAATCTGTGTGTGCCCCTTATCCCTCAGTTAGGTTTAAGATCATAGGATGTATGTTAGGGATCTGGCTCATTCATATGTCAATGAGAATGGCATATCTCACTGTTGATCCCATCTATACATAACCATGTACCGACACATCAAGTAGCTAGGATAAGCTCACTTATGATCCGATGTGCCGCAGCTTAGACTGACAGCCTATCCAGGGACTGTTTCAGCTGTGATACTGTTTATATCTAGCTAGTTCAAACGACTCATATGATCCTCTATGATCTCCTACACACTATATGTTCATCCCTATAGGCGAGATAATAGGATATTATGATTCGTTGTGTGTTTGTTTCATCAGATATTGAGCATTGTTGTAGGAACACATATATGAAGACTAGTGTACAAAGCACTTAATCACGTATGCTTTCAATATACAATCCCAACAACCTCTATATAATGTAGGATTCTTAGGTTCTCCTCCTTCATCAAGGCTTATCTGGAAGATTGTGCTTATTGGAATCCTTAAGCTTTTCGTCTTCTCAAGGCAATACTTAGCAATCAGATCGCGAGTGTACTTCCTCTGGTGAATGAAGATTCTACCACTGATTGCTGGACTTATAATCCGAGAGAGTAGGACATTTTTCCCATCATGCTCATTTGGAAATTACTTTGCATCAGCTCTGAAAACTAATCATATAAGCGTTGATTCTTCTAGCCGAAGATAATGTCATCAACATATATCTGCACAAGTAGGATACTTCCTTCATCCTTGATTCAAAAGAGAGTCTGATCGATTTTCCCTTTCAGGTTACCATTGTCTAACAAGAACTTTGACAATGTTGCATACCAAGCTCTCAGTTCCTACTTCAAGCCATATAATGCTTTCCTTAGCCTGTACACTTGGTTTCCTTGCTCGAAGCCTCGTGGTTGCTCAATGGATACCTCTTCCTTGAGCTCACCATTCTGAAAGGCACTCTTCACATCAATTTGCATCACCTAGAACTCATGATGCGCAGCATAGTCAAGGAATAACCTTATTGCTTCCAATCGAGCTCTTGGAGCAAATGTCTCATCATAGTCAATTCCTTCGCATTGTCTTTAGTCTTTTGCGACCAAACGAGCTTTATTTAGGACGACATGGCCTGACTCATTTTTTTTGTTCTTGAAAACCCATTTCGTCCGAATGACGCTTTGATGTTCGAGTCTATTAACCAAATTCCAAACATGATTGCGCGTGAATTCAACAAGCTCCTCTTGCATAGCATTTACCCAATCTAGAGATTGTAAAGCTTCTTCAACCCTGGATGGCTCTTCATGGAAAACATAGCATGCTGATAAACACTCGTTTTGTGCATTTTACTAATGTGGATTTGCTCTCTTTTGACCTTAGATTTGACTATTCCGTGGTGTTTTCATGCATTATTCATATTCTTATAGAAAGTATTACGTTTGGTCTGGTTTGTGGTGTTTTATGCAGATTTCACGCACAGTCTGGTTGTTTACAAGAATTGACCAAGTGTCCAGGAGGCCAATTGATGCTAGCTTGCATCGGGAAGAAGAAAGAGTCAGAAAATATGAAAGAACCCACCGAAATCACATTCGAGACGTAAACGGCAACCCAAATGAAACAACCGGTGATCGCTGGTCATGTAGATGGGTCACTGGGCATGCATTTGGAGCTTATTTCTCACGGCACACAACCGGCGACCCGGATGACACATCCGGCTAAGTTCACTCATGGATTCTAGGGTTTGAAGCTTTATATTTATTCATTCAACAATTTATGTGATTTAATGTTCCTTTTCCATTGATGTTCTGATTTATTGATACTTTCATGAATTACGAGATTCTGGCCATTGATTGTGATTTGAATTAATAGTTTTTGATCCGAGAGGACTAGATTATTAATTAAGACGCCAATAAATTAGATTCAAGGGGCAATTGTCCGAGAGGAAATTGAGCTTTGAAGGGTTTTTGAAATCTAAGGTTTTATCAAGAGTAAAAGTCTTCTGTATGTCCGAGAGAAATCATTTGATCTTTTATTTCCATGTTATGGTTTAGAGTCCGAGAGGATCACCTGATAACGTATTTGCGATTAACTCACATCCTTGGGAATTAAATTTGGGATTGAATTACATGAAAAGTTGTTTGATTATTATTCAAAGTGGATTACCCTGTGATCACTGCTATTTCTAACAGATTAATTATAGAACAGTGGCAAATAAATTTGTAAACCCGAAGGCTATCGAACCCACAGGGAAGAAATAACGAAAAACCCTGAAATACTAAATCATTAGTTCTTGAAATTATTGGTTAAGAAAATCAAATAAAGGTTTTGGTATTTTGAAATTGTAATCCTTTGAAAACGTAAAATAAACAGAAAATTAAATTGCTTTTGAAATCAAATATGAGAAGCACAGATCCTAGGGAATTCTACCTATCAAGTATAGCATGTATGAATAAATTGATTAATTCCCAAATTTAATTCCTCTTCATAGTGAAACATCAGAAAAGTATTACGAACTTCTTGGTCTTACAATTCGCAAAGTAGATTAGCCAATTACCTATCTCCTCTCGGTCTCAAGATAAATCAACTAACTCCTACAGATCTACAGATTTATTCCTACAATTAATCTCCTTCAGTTACGACAAGAAATCAAATTGTATTGTGAAAATCTCTTTCGATTGAAAACTATCACAGCTACGTCTCAAGTAATCAACTAGATTATCCTAATAAGTGATCAGCAAATCAAGATTATGAATAAGCACAGATTTCACAAACTACGAAGGGAAAGGGAAATAATTCAATTAATCAAAACATGTATACAAGAATAGTTTGAAACCCTAGAATCTGAGATGGAATTTAGTTACACATATTCATAGTAGTATTCATCAAAGAAAAATACAACCTGGAATGCATAAAACTGAAAATCCAAAAAGTCTTCTCGTAGAAGCTTGTCTTCAAAAACATAAAACCCTAGAAATCCTTAAAACTCTCAAAATAATAATTGCTCTCTTGTTTATCTCTCTAACTCTCTCTCTAAATTCGAAAATTACATGTATTTATAGCTGTGGAAAGATATATCTAGCAGGACTAGGATTTAGAAATGAATCAATCTTCCAAATCCAAATAGAATCAAGTTTCCCGCATGGACTTCGAGCGGTGCTGATCTCGCTCGGTCGAGTAGCCTTCAACTTCTTCCTCGGTCGAGTGGGAAGTGACTCGGTCGAAGAGGCCAAAACTCCTTCCTCGCTCGATGCTGAATGAACTCGGTCGATGAAGCCTTTCTGCTTCTTCGATCGAGTAAGCTTGCTCGAACACTGGACCTAATTCCTTCGGTTTTTCAACTAGAAACCTGCATGATTCATCAAACATGGCATTCCAGGTACAAAATCTAATTCATGCTCAAAAACAAGTAAGAAAATGATCTAAACATCACAAAATCAGTCAAAGAACTATAAGATAAGTTAATGAAAATCCTAACTTATCAACTCCCCCAAACTTGAACCATTAATCATCCTCGATTAATCCTCAGAAAAGAATTATAATCAAATGCAGATATAAGTGTGCAATGCCTCACAAGCATGTTTCATATTCCAAATTTCACTCATCCACAAAAATCATGCAATCCAAACAAATTCTTGTTGGTAAATTATCAAGGAGAAACCTCACCGGAAAGTGTTTGCACTCATCTCTCAAACAAAAGGTTTTGAAATTCACACAATCAAAGTTCCAGTTTATTTTACCATAGGTTTGACAAATTTCTCATCTCTCCACTGCTTGTTAGTGCGGTTTTTCAGGGAATCAGAAAGGTCTTGTTTTGGTTGTAATGTGGCTTACCTAAAAGGTAGGATATTTTTGGCTAAGTAACTCAAAAATTTTTCAATTAATCCCAAAGACTCAAACATATCATAACCACATTATTTTTCCTATTTTCACACACAATCTTGTTCTTTTTTTCTTTCTTCTCTTTTCAACATTCCCGGGGTTCCTAAGAATTTACTCTCAATTAGCTATGAACAACATAGACAATTTTGTCTCTTTTTCTCATCAATGTTCATTTTCTTTTCTATTTTCTCACATTCTATGGAAAACCCCTTTCTTTCTTTCTTTTTTTTTTTCGCTCATGACCTCATGTGGCCTCTCAACACATTCCCAATCAAACCAAAAAAAAATTCACCAATTCATCAACCCTTCTAATCAAGAAAAAAATTCATTCAAGGCTCAAAGGGGCTACAAGTGAAAATTTTTAAGGTTAGTGTATGGGAAAAGGCTACGGAAGAACATGCCTAAAATCATTTTCACCCTATTACCGCACTTAATGCAACCTCAAGAGAGAAATATGTCAAATTCTAGAAAATAAATCTGCAAACTTTGTCATTCATCAATGAAAGAAAATTGGCACAAATTCTCACAAGGTAGAAATTTTGTTGCTCCTCAATAATTATCCAATTTCGAACAGTTATCATGCAAGAATTTAAGTTTCAAAGATCAATATGTCAAACAAAACAGCTCCTATCATCGGCTACTCTATCACAAAGATCATTATTCTCAATCAGCAATCATCTCGAGTTTCAATCAATAATTCCCAGCTCAAGCAAAGATAAATAAGTAGTTTCAACACCATCATAATCAAATAGTTCCGACTGTCCTATGTTCAAAGCTCCTAAAAAATGCTCAAGCTATCTACCTAAAACAAGTATCAAAACCCAAGAGCTCAAGAATACTAGTTTTTCGAATAAAAAGCCTTGCAGAGAGCAATTGTTTAAAGTTGAAGCATATGAACAAAGAAGTGACAGTTCAGACAACAAAACAAAAACAAAAAAACTGAAACTCAACGAAAATAAAAAAATTAAAGCAAGTAAAGATTACAAAACAAACAAACGTTTCTCTTTTCCTATCATCATCCCCCCAAACTTATTCACTCGAATGAGGGAAAAAGTTTGAAAGTTAGATAAGGAAAAAGAGAAACGGTACCTCATTCTTCTTCCTCATCGGAAGGATCCTCCATCTGCACATCTGAAGTGGCGGTCCAGTCTGGCAATCGGCGGCGGCTGACCCGGCGATCAAAGCGCTGAGGCTGAGAACTGGATGCGGGCTGCAAGTGAAGGAGAAGCTACCGCATCTGAGCATCGAGGCTGTCCAACCTTGTCGTCACATCCTGCTGAAAAGTGGCCGACAGAACGGCCTGCTGCTGCATGTACTGGTAGATCGTCGCCAAGTCTACCGCGGAAGAAGAGGACTCTCCCGTGAAGCGGTGTGGCGGCTGTCCACCAGCCGGATCAGGAATGTGCTGCTCGGTGCCATCAACCGGCGGCTGCGGATCGCTCTGGTCGGGTCGAGTCTGTGGGCGGTGTCGGAGTCGGTATGTACCTGGACCTCCTTGAGCACCGATCGTCAACCGCCTGTGGGCGGGAGTGCTCATCAACCAATTATCGCGAAAGTGATGATCGGTGACATGGGTGAGAAGCGGCTTCGGCAGTGGGAGCCGGTCGCCATTCAACATGCGCAGGAACCATCCTCTCTCCCGCGCCGAGATCATGCTCATCCGCACCAATGTGGCTGTGCCCACACCTCGATCTCCCTCCTCGAGTGCCTCGAACTGTGTCAAATCAATCCCCAACATTTCAGCAATTGGGGTGATCAATCCCCCGCTCCAGATGTTGCCTTTCTTTGCTTTGATCTGCTTCCTCCAGTGGTCCATGACAAACGCCCCCATGCTGTACTTCTTCCCGTGGAGCATGCAATAGAGTGCATACAATTCTGGAATCCTGACCTTGCCGCTTTCATGCCGTCCGGAAATCAACACAGCCATGAATCGGTGGATGTATCAGAACACCGGATTGTCAATGGCGGAGGCCTTGTTCTTGCCGGAATCAAACTGTCTCAAATCAGCACTGGCCTCCGCAGCAATTTGGGACCAGAAGAGAGCACAATCGAAGCTCGGGGGAGGCACACCATCGCTTCCCTCGTGGACCCCCCAGATATGCTCCAATTGATTTCTCGGGAGCTCGTGGTATTGGTTCAGCAGTTGGAACCCAATTGTGGTCGGCTCCGCTTCTGGCTCCACTTCAAAAATTCGGAGAGAAGCCAGGAACTCCAAGACTAATGCCGGATACGTGGGCCAACGTCCTGTCATCCATCCACTCCATCCAATCCTTTCCAGGAGGTTCGTGACGTCCTCCCGAATTCCCAGCGTCTGCATTGTATCCGGGCAGGGATAGAGTGTTTGCCGGACTTCGAACTCTTCCCCTAGGAATTTTTGATACCTCCTCTGATGGGATCGGTGGCTGAATGATGGCTGGAAGTCCATTTTCAGTCTGCAAGAATTTTCAAAAATTCAACAACATTCAGTCCAAAATTCATTGTGCAGTCAATGAGAATGTGACCAAAAATCCAAGGAAATTGAAGTACCCATTCAAAATTGATTCCACATTCATGCAATTCAATCTCAATTCTAGCCTATTATCATCTTGTTTTGCAAAATTTCATCCAGAAATAATAAAGCTAGAAAATCATGAGAATGTCCAAATTTTCCCCCAAACAATCGTACAAAGAAATCCCATGAATTTGAAGCACAACTCAACCATAAGCAAGAATATCGATGAAAACCACAACCCATATCGACTAATCACCAAAACTAGCAATGAAATCGACCAAAAATTTCATATAAGAACAAGGGCTCAAATTTCAAATTTAGGCAAAAATCATGCTCAAATCGTTCAAAGAATGTGGAATAATCGACAAGGAAGGTGTTAGAATTCGTACCTTTGTTGATGTTGATGATTTGGAAGAGAAAATTTTGTTGGAGTGGAAGTTGTGGAGAAAAATCGCGAGGAGTGTGTGTTTTGTGAGGAAAAATGAGGTGAGGAGGGTTTAAAAGCCGCCTCTGTCCGCGCTCAGAACTTGATACTTCGACCGAGTAGACGTCTACTCGATCGAGTAAGCGTTCACGGCATATTCGATCGAGGAGACGTTTCCTCAGTCGAGTAAGCGCCCGCGGCTTACTCGATCGAGTAAACATGTCCATCGATCGAGTAGGCTTCGCCAGCCCATTCGATTGAGTGAAATCGGCCTCGATCGAGGAAGATGATTTTCTTCCTCGATTGGTGCTGATTTCCGACGTGCTTCTGATCCCGAACGAACTTGACACAATTTTTGAAAGAAAAACGAAACAACTAACTCGAAAAGAAAAGAGAAAAAATTAAAAAAACTTATTGGGTTACCTCCCAACCAGTGCTTGGTTTATTGTCGCTAGCTCGACAATACCTGATTTTTTTACGGGCGATTCAAGTAGTACTTCTCCACAGCTAGATCTGAAGTGGGGTGTAGTACGGTTTCAGGTTTTGCCCATTCACTTTGAATGTCTGACCATCTTGTCCGGCTAGTTCGACTACTTCGTTCATGAATTGGCAGATTACAGTGTACGGTCCGGACCACTTTGATTGGAGCTTTCCGGGCATGAATCGAAGACGGGATTTGAAGAGAAGAACCTTATCACCGGAAGTGAAAACATGCGAGCGGATTTTCTTGTCGAGGAATCTCTTCACTCGATTTTTGTAGATGACATTGTTCTCATAAGCCTCATCCCGAAAATCTTCTAATTCATTGAGTGACATGGCACGGTCTTCTGCGGCTGTCTTCCAATCCAAATTGACTTCTTTCACTGCTCTCCATGCCTTGTGCTCCATCTCGACAGGAAAGTGACAAGATTTTCCGAAAACCAGCTGATATGGAGATGTCCCAATTGGTGTTTTGTAGGCGGTGCGGTATGCCCAAAGTGCGTCATCGAGAACTGCCGCCCAATCCTTTCTCTGCTTGATCGTCTTCTCCAATATCTGCTTTACTTCTCTATTGGATAGTTCCGTCAATCCATTCCCTTGAGGGTGATATGGGGTAGTAACGCGGTGCTTTACTCCGTATCTAGCAAGAAGAGAAGAAAGCCATTTGTTACAAAAATGTGATCCCCCATCACTTACCAAGGCTCTTGGTGTTCCGAATCTTGTCATCAGCTTTTTCAGGAATTTGATAACGACTTTGGAGTCGTTTGTGACTGTCGGAATGGCCTCGACCCATCGGGATACATAATCAACCGCCAGCAATATGTAGGTGAATCCTTGTGATTTCGGGAAGGGTCCCATGAAATCGATCTCCCAAACATCAAATATTTCCACCTCGATTACTGGAGTCTGTGGCATCTCATTCTTTTGCGAGATGTTGCCGGTTCTTTAGCATCGATCACAGCCTGTTATCCATCCTCGACAGACTTCGTAGATAGACAGCCAATAGAACCCGCTTGCAAGAATCTTGAATGCTATCCGGTTGGCTGAATGATGCCCTCCGGTTGGAGATGAGTGGCATGCTTCGAAGATCTTCCGCCACTCTGACTGGGGAACACAGCGGCGAATGACGCAATCAGCACATCTGCGCCACAGGTAAGGGTCCTCCCAGTAGTAGAATTTGACATCGTGCAGAAATTTCTTCTTTGCATAGGGCGAGGAGTCTGGGGGAAGTACCCCGCCTACCAGAAAATTGGCGAAGTCCGCAAACCACGGTGTTTTGGACTCGTACAGCTCTTTCATGTCTTTCATGGCGTAGACCTGCTCATCGGGGAATGTCTCTCGGATTGTTAATTGCTGATCGTCCCCTTTGACTGGCGGTTCTAGCCTTGACAGGTGGTCGGCAATGACATTCTCACTTCCCTTTCTGTCCTTGATTTCAATGTCAAACTCTTGCAACAGCAGAATCCACCGGATCAGTCTTGGCTTTGCATCAGGCTTTGCAAACAGATACTTGATTGCTGCGTGGTCGGTGTAGACAATTGTTTTGGAGCCTATCAGATAAGGCCGGAACTTGTCGAACGCATACACGACC
>JAPKLW010001393.1:127924-203327 GCA_026898455.1 Plectranthus barbatus | reverse complement strand
AGACGCTTGCATCCTGAACATTCAATACTCTCCAACTACCGAAAGAACGAACATTCATTGCAAGCAAGCAAGCATCTTTCGAGGCTTTCTTTAAAGCTTTTCCGTGTGTTGATATCTTTCAAACACGAGACTTCAAGCTTCCTGCTTGTAAGTTTAGACCTCACTTGGTGTTCTTTCTCTTTCTGAGGAAGAACATAGCAGCTCCAGAGCCAGCCAGCTCTTGAGTTATTACGGGCAGTTTGCCGTAGAGGATTTACGTTCTTGGGAGAACTCAACACCCAACCAGTCAGAGGAGGAGGTTGAAGTGACGTGCTCGCACTCCATCCATCTGACGAGAGCTGAAGAAGGACAAGGACCGGGAGCGGTTGATCCAGTGGACTGGTAGACGGGGCATCTACCAGCTGGAGATAGATCGTAGGAACTTTGTACCTGATTGCTCTTATAGTGAATTTCCAGTGAGTCGACTGGAGAGTGGACGTAGATCAGTTGATCGAACCACTATAAAAATCCTTTGCCTTTATCTGCTTTCAGTATTTAAATTTGTATTTGAAACCCAGCACTCAAGTGCTGGTGTATATCTGAAAACTGATAACTGTGCAAACTAGGCTTAAAATATTCTAAGTGTTGAGCTATCAGCTGACCAGCCAGTCAGCTGAGCAACCAGCAGGACAGAGTGCAAGTTAGACTTATAAGTTCAATATTTCCGCTGCGTAACGTTATACACTCTGATAAACCGGGACCAACATGGCCTGAGCTTCCTCGAACATATTATCAAAGAGAACACCAATTTCTCTAGGGCAGGGTAACGGGCCTCCGCATCGATCAATGATTTACTCACATAATAGAAGGGATGCTGTGCACCCTGCTCCTCCCGCACCAACACCCCGCTAACGGCGTGCTTAAACACCGCCAGGTATAATTGCAACTGCTCCCCTACCGCCGGCTTCAACATCACAGGAGGGCTCGTCAAATACGACTTGAGCTGTTCCAATGCCAGATTGCATTCGTCGGTCCACTCAAATTTCTTGGCCTTTTTTATTATCTGAAAAAATTTGTTAGTACGATCTGAGTAACGAGCGATAAACCTGCTTACCGCTGCCAGTTTGCCAATCATTCTCTGAACCTCCTTCACGTTCGTCGGCTTAGACAACTCTTGTATGGCTTGGACTTGCAATGGGTCTACCTTGATTCCCCTCCTGCTGACCACGTAGCCCAGAAATTTTCCCGTCGTCACACCAAACAGACATTTTGCCGGGTTGAGTTTCATCTGATAAGAATCGAGCACATCAAAGGCCTCACGTAGGTGGACCAAATGGTCGTCGGCCCTCTCGGATTTTACCAACATATCGTCGACATAAACTTCCATCGTGCTGCCTATCTGTTTGGCGAACATTTTATTCATCAGCCTCTGGTATGTCGAACCAGCGTTCTTTAGACCGAAGGGCTCACCTTGTAGCAGTATACCCCTCGATCTGTTACGAACGCCGTCTTCTCCTGGTCTGGCTCATACATCGGGATTTGATTGTAGCCGGAGAAAGCGTCCATAAAAGACATCAATTCGTGGCCAGCAGTGGCGTCGACCAATCTGTCGATTTGTGGCAAGGGGAATGGGTCTTTTGGGCACGCCCTGTTTAGGTCCGTGTAGTCGATGCATACGCGGTTCTTTCCGTTCTTTTTCTTGACCACTACCACGTTGGCCAGCCATTCTGGGTACTTCACCCCGTACAAAGCCCACATCTAACAACTTACGAACCTCTTCCGCCACTGCTAGGTTCCTCTCCCGGGCGAACCTCCTACGTCTCTGCACCACAGGCTTCATGTTCGGGTCTACTTGCAAACGGTGGGTGATGACATGAGGGCTGATCCCCGGCATATCCCTATGACTGAATGCGAATGTTGAAACCCTCGAGCGCAAGAACTTTGTGAGGGCCTCTTTCCGCTTCTCGGGGAGGTGTCTTCCAATCAGTGTGATCTTCGTCGTATCTTGGTGATCTAACACAAGCTCCTCGGATTCCTCCACTTGCTCGACGACTCCCACGGTTCCAAGAGTAACCGCATAACAGTCTCTGGCGGCATGTTGTTCACCATGAATGGACCGAACCCCCCAGGGCGTAGGGAATTTCACGACCTGGTGGAAAGACGATGGTACGGCTTCCATCTCGTGGAGCCATGGCCGTCCCATAATTGCATTATAAGACGAATCTATATCGACTACCTGAAACTTTACAGATAAATTAACACCTTTAGCATATACTGGTAGCATTACCTCCCCTACCGGACTCAGCGTCTCTCCACTAAATCCAACGAGCTGCGTATGACTTGGCTTTAGGTTTTTCTCCGACATTCCCATGCCGATCAGAGCCATGGCAAACAATATGTTCGACGAAGCACCCAAATTGACGAGTATTTGCCGAACTCGACAATTCGCGACCAGCAACTCAATGACAAGCGCGTCGTTATGTGGCCGTCGAACGCCCACAGCGTCCTTCGGCCCAAACTCAAGAGCATCGGGTGAGACGGGTTTCGGGGTTACCAGTTCCAGGGCTCGCGACAGTGCCTCTTTCGTGCGTTGTTGGAGTGTCCGGCCAAATCGCAGCCTCCATGTATTACATTGATCGTTCGTTTGACTTCTGGTGGTTTAGGCACTGGGACTTTATTGGCACCTGTCGCCGGATTCTGGGTTCGGGAGCCGCCGTTCTTATGATTCTCTGCGCCCCGAAAATCTTTAAGATGTCCCTGCTCCAAGAGCCTCTGAATTTCACAAAGGAAGTCCCTACATTGGATGGTCGTGTGTCCATAACCATGATGGAAGGCGCAAAAACCCTGAGAATTCTGTCCGATGCTCATCATTTTCTTCGGCCACTTGACCAATCCCCCCATTTTTTCCATCTCCCTGACCACCACAACCGGATTGACCCCCAAACTGTAGGAAGCGGCGGATCTTGGTACATTGGGGGCGCCCGTAGCTCTCCTATCGGCATTGCGTTGGTAAGGTTGAAAATGCGACGCTGCGCGGGAACTTCCACCCTTCTCGCTGCGACCCGACGCCTTTCCCCCTTCTCTTTGGTTGAGGCTGATTTCCTCCGCCTCCCTACGAAGTTGAACTTCCGCTTTAGCGAGTACTTCTGAGAACGACGAGCATGGATACTCGACGAGTTTCCAAAACAAACGGGATCCTGGATGAAGTCCGTTTCAAAACGCCGAGATAGCAGTTTCTTCCGAACAGCCTGATATGGTTACCTTCAATTCGTTGAACCGCTTGAGGTAATCGCGGAGTGACTCACCCTCCCATTGTGTCACTCTATACAGGTCATCCGAACGAGCCGGGGCCCGTCGGCTGGACGAAAATTGTTCGACGAATAAACGATGCAGCTCGGCGAATGAGGAGATGCTGCCGCTCGGGATGCGCATGAACCACTGCATGGCTGGTCCCTCCAAGCAAGCGTCGAAGCTTTTACACATGCCAGCTTCCCTTGCTTCCTCGGGTATGGAGGTCGCGAGCATTTTGAACCTATATAGGGTTATGAATTCTTCCGGATCTGTCGTTCCGTCGTACGGTTTTAAGGACGGCATCGCAAACCGGGCGGGTAGTTCCACACCCGCTATCTTGCGAGTGAATGGGGTGTCACCATAACCCTTCAGCTCAACCGTGATGGGTTGGATTGGCATCCCGGGGATGGTTGCGCACATCCTCGCCATTTCGTCCAACCTCTTTTCCAATACGACCACTTTATCGGCCTCTGCACTGCTCTCTGAGTCTGATTCGTCCTCACGTGGTGACCTGCGGGTGTTGTGTGTTCTTGAAGCGGTTGAACGGCGGCTGCGGCTTGCGTGAGACTCGCCATGGTGTGTTTGATTTGTACTATCGCTCGGTTGTTTGTAAAATTGCGCTAATTCACCGCGCAACCGTTCAGCCTCCAAAGTAGTTCTGCGATTCTCCTCTCTTAGCTGGTCCATTTCTTCTTGCATTCTCTTCATATTTCTCTCGAATTCCTCCATTCTTATGTCATCAGCCCTTTCCTTTCGTTCCCACAGACGGTGCCAGTTGTTGATGCACGAAATATATCGGTTCAAAAATACATAAGCAGGGGTATGTAGGTTACAATATTTGGGTTCTCAGGAAGGTACTACATATCATCCTTCTCGATTTCTACTCTATTTATACTGCTATCACGGCCAGGTGAAGGGGTGGGAAAACAGTTACAAAATATTGAATAACATTAACTTTCAAACGGTCCCCCAGCTCTTCATGATTGGAGACTCCAACGGTCCCACCCTTTCAGCTCCTTTGGGGAAATTGCTCGTCGCTTCATTACTCGTCGAAGAAGGTCGTCGAGCACATTCGTCGAATATACATATTCGAGGCTCAACAAGGTCTATTAATTCTAATTACAAAATCTGCTTAGTATTTTTGATTCAAAAGGTTTCTTAAATGCGCACATAAATAACTTCTTGTCATTATATTTTCCCAAATTTTTGCATGTAATTAAACAAGCCCAAAAATTCAAAATATAATCCGACAAGAAATTTATCACATAAGCATGCTTATAAAGCTGTAAATAATAAAGCAGTAAAACATGCTTTCTTATTATCTACTCATGCTTATTGCGCAAATAATAAATCACATATCATACGAGGGTAATTAAGACAAACAAAAATTCCTCGTGGCCCTAAACAGGAAAATAAAGATAATCCTATCTATTACAAAATTTAAAATTTGGATAACTCCAAATCTTCACAAATCTTCCAGGGCCTTGATATTCTCAATCACCAAATCTTTTTGGATCTAGGGTTTTGAGATTTGAAAATTGCTGCACAATCCAACTACAAACCCTAGGGTTTACAAGCGAATTGCACCAGTCATCAAACCTCGAACCACCGCCGCAGCAGCAACCGCCCGGCCTGGCCGTGCGTTACGCGCACACCGCCGCGTGCCTGTTGCCAAGAGCCGCCTGCCCGCGTGGCTGCGCCGCTGCGTCGTGTGGCTGCGCCGCTGCGTCGCGTGGCCCCTGCCGGCGCAGGCACCATGCCCGCGAGGCTGTGCCGCTGCCGCTGCGTCACTCGCAGCCGCACGCCGCCTGCTTGCCGCCGCCTTGCGCTGCTTCGTCGCGCACGACCACCTGCCACCGCCGTGCACCACCGTCGCCTCGCCGGTCTCCATCTTAATTTTTCGACCCGTACAATTACATATTTGAAAATAAAAAATTACAATAAACTATTCTATTACAATTTTGCCTATCAAATCTAATCACGGATTTTCTCGTGATTTTACAAAACCGATTTAATCCAAACACGAATAAACCACCGCAGATTGAATCGAACGGGTTGCCACGAGGAACAAAAACCAAACCATCCACAACAATTAAATAATTCATTCATACATGCATAATCAAATTAAATTGCTCATCCAACAGAGCCATGAAACAATACCAGACTCTAATACCAATTGTAGGGATTTCATGGCGAACCAAATCACAAAATCCAAATAAGCCGGACCGTTCATGGATGTTGAGAACAATTACTATTTCAATAAACCCTAGCATGCTCCTATGAATTTAATGTAGTGAATATGAGATTACCTTAACTCCGCAGTGTCAGGTCCGATCTTTCGCGTTTGAATTCCAATCCCTTTAATTCAACCACACGATTTAATTAAATATGTGGAAATAGAAATTGGAGAAATCCAATTTCCAGATTTAATTAAACAAAAGAGAAAAGAAGAGAGAATTTGTTCTCCAGATTAGATCTTTAGATCTGTATCCCAATACTATTCAATCCTGCTACTGGTGAGGATTCCACAGGACTGTGATTGTGTAGGCCGAAGTCGAAATCCTTCGTCTTCCAAACACACAGGCACCACCTCTCTCTCTCTCAAACTAGGGTTTAAAACTGATTTGAATGTTCTTAGGGTTTGTGACAGAGTACTGTCTATTTATAGACCTAGGGTTTCAACCCTAATGGGCTACTGGACCTTTTTTCAGCATATTTAATTGGGACAGACCTGGGACCTAATGCAAATAATAAAGTGGGCCTATGAATCAATTAATTCCCATGTCCACAACCCAGGACACAATTAATTAATTAATATTAATATTTTTTCACCACAGAATTAATACTGACCTACCCCTTTATTACCACGTTATGAGAACGAGCTGCATTTACTTGAGAATCCCCATATTTAAGGTTATCGGACATTCATTAATTTATTGGAGCTTCTAACAAGCTAACACAATTAATTAATTTCTTATTTCCTGAGCAGTACCAGTCAAACCTTATCACTCGTGCTTGAACTTAATCAGCCTGCAGGACTTTAGTACGATGAATGTTATTGAGCTCCTCAGGGAATGTCCCCATCCTATTACTCGGATATGGTTACCTAGCTCTAGTCTAAGGCTATAAAGCACGGACTGCTGCTACCCAAGATGCAGGTATACGAGCACGTTACTCAGGCTCTCCACCATGACAAGTCAAAGCAACAGTCAACCCGTGCATAACCCTGAACATTCGTTAGGGTTTGGACTCAATCAAGATCGAGATCTTGTATTCTCTTATGTCAGAAAGTAGAATACATCTCACTATGGTCCAATCAATACGCAACCTCACGTACCAGCATATCAAGTAATTAAGACAGATTACTTCTTTCCAACTATGCTGCAGCTTATACCGACAAACTTATCCTCATACGCTGTCTCGGTTGTGAAAATATTTATATCTCACTAGGTCAAGTGATCATACTTTCTTCTGCGATCTACAACACGCCGTATGATCATCCCCATCAGTAAGATTAGAGGATACAGTTGCTACTCGCATGTAAGTTTGTTTGACAGATAGGAAATACCATTGAATGTATACTCATCGTAATAAATATTTTCTGTATACAAAACCCAACAATCTCCCACTTATACTCAAAGCATTACACTTGCTATTACAGAGTTTACAATGTGTATATCTAGCCTAGTTATTACATTGACCACTGTCAGTGATAGGCTTCTGATAAGTTCGTTATTTCACTAACTTATCAATTAGTTTCTAGCTCATTTAGTGTTCAAGTTGCGTGATTTTCATGTTTATTTGTGCATCGTAGTGTTTATTTGTGCATCGTAGTGTTTTAGTGTCAGCACGTTTGGCTCTGTATCTGACGGTCAACACGAGCAATCGATGGAAGAGTCAGCCGCAACTTTGAAGGGGTCGACGCGGGAGATCCACATTGACCGACGCGAGCTCTGTATCAATAGATGTGGAAGGTCGATGCTAACGTGGCGTGTCGAGGCGGAGGATGTCGAGCTGAAGCCCGCATCGATCGACGTGAAGGGTGTGTCGGTCGACGCGGAAGTGGATTTGGCGAGAAATTGTTATTTTTGGCTATTTTCTTCCTAGTTTAATTCCACACCTTGTGGGGATTATTTGTATACCTATATAAACACTTTTATTCGAGTTTTTAGGGTTAGATTCTTAGTTTTCAGAGTAGAATATTATTTCAAGGTAGAATTTATGTTTGAATTGTGTTTGGAGTTTGAAGACATTTGATGAAATTGCTTTTGTTACATCGAGACTCCTTTTGATCAATGCAAGTTTACTATAGATTTTATCTTTTCATGATGTTGATTATTATGAATGTGATGAACTAATTTCTTATTAAGATTATAGGTTTAAAAATCTATCCTAACTGCATGTTTCCAGATTAATTGAATCGAATGCCTCTCCTTGTTAGATTTGTGAAATTCTGTGCTTTAATTTAAACCTTGATTTGTTGGCCACTTATTTAGGTTATTAATTAATTAGTTTGAGACTCAAAAGGTGATAATTAAGTAATAGGAAAAAGATTTCACAATATAATCATTTATTCTTGTCTTAAAAAGAGGGAATTAGATTATAGGATTTTATCTGTTGATTTTGGGAGTTATTGAATTATTTTTTGAGACCGAAAGGGTAAAGGGATTTCGATAATCTACTTTGTGAATTGTCCATTAAAGACGATTACAATATTTTTCTGATTTCCATCTTTCAAAGAATTAAATTGGCATTTGATCGATTTGTTTGTTGCATGTCAGGAATGATAGTAATAAATCCCTAGAATCTGTATCTTTTCATTTGATTGAAACCCCGTTGAATTGTTCTGTTTGGTTTTAATTGACCTTTTTGAAGATTACTTCCTCTTTAGTTTTTGAAGTTAATGTTACCAAAAACCCTTGAATATGATCGCCTCAAACAGTGTCCTGAGAAACTATAGTTCAGTACTTATGATGGTTCGTTATTTCATTCCTCGTGGGATCGATAATTTTTATTTGCCGCTATATTGTTAGCTCTGCCAAGTCGTTAATAATTTTAGCGATCAAATTTTGGTGCCGTTGCCGGGGATTGAATATAACTAATCTTGATATTAAATTTGCTATTGGGGTATTGATTTGAGCTATATTTTTCTTGTTTTTAATTTTCACTTCATACAAAATCTTAGTTCTGTTTTGACCGATGTGACTGCGTGTTGGTCGATGCGAATTTAAAATCCGTGTCGATCGACGTAGGTGTTGTCTCGGTCGACGCAGACTAAAAAAAACGAAATTTATTTAAAATTGCTTATTTTGCTTATTTATGTCTTAGATTACTTGTTTACTTTAAAAATTCGATTTAGTGTGTTATTTTTTGCATAATTGGTTTGCTTTCCTCTCATATTTACTTCTTGTTTATTTTATTTCCTGTTTAATCACTTTCCTTCTATTTATTTCAGATTGTTTATGATCACAAGGACCAGAGGGAAGGAATTGATTGCCTACATCCTAAGATAGAAGCTACTTGCAGAAGGAATAACAGCAGGAAGAACCGAGAAAAAGGAGAAAGCAGTGACAAGAAGATGGCAGACAACAACAATCACAATCAGAAGAGCAGGCTGAGCTTGTATGTGAGATGCATGTCATGAGGGAACAAATTAGGATACTGAATGAGAGGAACAACCGAAATCCTCGAGTTGAGCGGAATCCGGCTGGTCCACCAGAAGAGGAAGAAGACGAAGAAGAGGAAGAAGAGCAGGAAAGGTTCGATGCTGATGAGGACGAAGATGCTATTCAAAAGATGTACAGACCAAAGTTTCAAAAGACTGACTTCAGACTTGGCATCAATGCCAATACTTTTGAGTTGAAGACCGGGTTGGTGCAGATGGTTCAACAGAACCAATATGGGGGCCTAGCTGTTGAGGACCCCTATTCCCACCTTGATAAGTTTTTGATGCTCAGCAATACAGTCAATATCAATGGAGTCAACAAGAGTGCTATCCGGTTGAGGCTCTTTGCCTTCTCTCTGCGAGACAAAGCCCAGTCTTGGTTCTCTGCCTTGGAAAAGAACAACATCGACACGTGGACAAAACTAAGGAATGATTCCTTGCTACTTTCTTTCCACCCAGTGTTATCAGACAAAGGAGGAAGGACATCACCAGATTTTCTAAAAGGTCCGATGAGAATTTCCATGAGGCATGGGAGAGGTACAAGGAGCTACTGAGATTATGCCCTGGCCACGATATGAGTTTGGCGGAGCAGGCTGAGACCTTCTATGAAGGTTTGAATGAGAAAATTGTTGAGTTGGTGGATTCTACTTTGGGGGACTCTATCATGACAAAGGGTCCCAAGCGGGCTATGTATTTCTTCCAGAAGATGGTAAACAACAGTCAGAGATGGTAAAATGTTCTACAAAGGCCGATTAAAGCTGTGGAGCAAGCTACTGAAGAAATTGACCTTAAAGCTGAAGTCAAGAAGCTGCAAAAGGATTTTGCCACAGAGAAGGCTGGAAAAACTGTTGCTGCTGTTGAGCAAATCCAAGTTCAGGAAGAGGGTGACTGCATGGATGTGAATTTTGTCCAACGAGGTGGTTTTCAAAATAACTACCGAGGTGGTTATCAACAAAATAGTCAAGGCTACAATCCGAATGCTGCAGGGAACCATCCTGGTTTCTCTTACTCAAATCCTTAAGGAGCAGAACAACCACCACCTAATTTTGCAACTCAAGGTGGAGCAGTTGTTGAGAAGAAGAAGCCGAATCCTGAAGAAATCTTGGCTACGTTCATGGAAGGCTCTACTGATAGAGTGGGGAAGCTTGAACAAGAAGTATTTGGAGTCAGCACCAAAGTTGATAGAGTGGAGAAGCATATGCAAATCATTGAAACACAGGTTAGCCAGATTGCTAATGCCCTTGGAGCTCAGCACAAACCCGACCATCTTCCGAGCAATACTCAAGTCAATCCAAAAAATCAGAAGAATGAAGTCAATGCCATCACTCTCAAAGGTGGAAAATCATACTAGGGGCTAAAACATCAAGAGAAAGACTAACCGGAGGAGACATGGCTGAAGAGGAAGAAGAACCCGCAGGAGAAGCCTCTATTTTGACCGACGCAAGATTCACGTCGGTCGACACATAGGCAATTGGTGAGACCGCCGCACAGCAGCCCGCGTCGACCGATGCAGGCCCATCTCGATCGATGCAGACTTTGACCCCGCCTATTAAATGACCTCCGATGCCATTTCCGCAACGCTTTGCCAAATCCAAAATAAATGAGAGGTACACACGTTTCCGGGAGCACATGAAGAGAGTGCACATCAATATTCCCTTGGTTGAAGCCCTGCGAGAGATGCCGGTTACATAAAGTTCTTGAAAGACATGGTTTCTCAGAAAAGGCTGTTCATGGAGCATGAGAGTTAATCTATTTGGGGAGTGTAGTGCTGTTATTTTGAAAAAGATGCCACTCAAGAGGGAGGATCCCGATTCTTTCACGATTTCTTGCATCATTGGTGGAGAGACTTTTGGCAAGGTACTCTGTGATTCTGGTGCATCTATTAATCTTATGCCTTTGTCTATCTTCAGACGGTTGGCAATTGGAAGCATCAAGCCGACCACAATCTCGCTCTAGATGGCAGACAAATCAGTGACTTATCCTAAGGGCATTGTTGAAGATGTGTTAGTGAAGGTAAAGGATTTCATCATCCCTGCGGACTTCGTAGTGTTGGACATGGAGGAAGATCAAAATATCCCTCTCATCTTGGGGAGATCATTCCTGAAAACTGGAGGAGCACTGATAGATTTTAGGGATGTGAAGCTAACTTTTTGAGTGAATGATGAATCTGTCACATTCTCTATTTTCAAGTCCATGCAGAAGCACGAAGATGAAAGCTACCAACAAGAGTACCACATGATTAAATTCTTTGAGCCAGTGATTTCTTCCTCCTTTCTCTTCTGTTATATCTGACCCTGATTTTCTTGAAATCTGTTTACTGCATTCTCTCTTTTCTTCTACAGATTTAGATACTGCTGATGAAGAGATTTAGAACCTGGTTTTGGAGCTGGACGTGTTTGATGAAATTCCAAGGCATAAAGAACTCAAAAGGGAGAAGCTGCCAGCTCGATTTGGCCAAAAATTGAAGGAAAACGTGGAAAAGGGTCTGTTTCGCCCAACACGAAGATCAAATCCGTCGACGCGGCTTTTAGATCCATCTCAGGCGACGCCAACAACAACTCGGTTGATGCATCTATCTCGGTTGATGCTAGGGCTATCTCGATCGACGCAAGCAACTCGGGCAACGTGAAGTCCAAATCGGTCGAAACAGCGAGATGTGGAAAAGGGATTTGCCCAGAATCACCCATATCGATCGACACAGAGGCTATCTCGGTCGACGTGCAGGCTGGGGCAGGGCTATCTAACTCCAATCCGCCTATTTTGGACCTAAAATCACTCTCTTTTCATCTTAAATATTCTTTTCTTGTACAAATGACACCTACTCTGTGATTGTATCTTCTTTTCTTATGCAGGTTGAGTTGGACAAGCTACTCCGGGTTCTGAGGCAACACAAGTCTGCAATTGGCTGGACACTTGGAGACATCAAAAGGACCAGCCCTTCTGTTTGCATGCACAAGGTTATATTGGAAGAGGATGCAAAACTGAAGAGGCAAGCACAGAGAAGGCTGAACCCAATCACGCAGGAGGTAGTAAAGAAAGAAGTACTGAAGCTTCTTGACCACGGGATGATCTATCCCATTTCAGACAGCAAGTGGGTGAGTCCCACTCAGGTGGTTGCAAAGAAACGAGGGATGCAGATCATCAAGAATGATAATGGATAAGAGGTTGCCACCCGACCAGTTACAGGATGGCGGTTCTGCATCGACTACAGAGCTCTGAATGCTGCTACTTGCAAGGATCATTTTCCACAACCTTTTATTGATCAGATGTTAGATAGACTTGCCGGTTACCCCTTCTATTGTTTTCTTGATGGCTATCCAAGTTACAATTAGATAGCAGTTGCACCGGAGGATCAACACAAGATAGCCTTCACCTGCCCATATGGCGTATTTGCTTACCGGAGATGCCGTTTGGCCTTTGCAATGCCCCGACAACTTTTCAGAGATGCATGATGGCCATCTTTCATGATCTGATTGAGGACATTATGGAGGTATTCATGGATGACTTCTCTGTTTTTGGTAGTTCATTTGACACTTGCTTGCAGAATCTAGCTACCGTTATGGAGAGGTACTCGAAGACCAATCTCTGCTTGAATTGGGAGAAGTGCCACTTTATGGTGCATGAGGGGATTGTCCTGGGACACCAAGTGTCAGTTGAGGGATTGGAGGTGGATCGAGCCAAAGTTACTGCAATTGAGAAGATGCCACCGCCGGCCAATGTCAAAGGAGTGAAGAGCTTTCTCGGCCATGCCGGGTTCTACAGAAGATTCATTAAGGATTTTTCTAAAGTTTTAAGGCCACTATGTAATTTGTTGGAGAAAGATGTATCTTTTGTTTTTGATTCTGAGTGCTTGCAGGCTTTTGAGCAGTTGAAGAAGGCCTTAGTCACCACACCGGTCCCAACTTCTCCAGATTGGAGTGAGCCATTTGTGTTGATGTGTGATGCCAGTGACTATGTAGTGGGGGCAGTCCTAGGCCAATTGAAGTGGAAGCTGTTCCATGTGATCCACTATGCTAGCAAGAGTATGAATCTGGCACAGTGCAATTACACCACCATTGAGAAGGAGATGTTGGCAGTTGTATATGCTTTTGATAAATATCGATCTTATCTGATAGGTTTGAAAACTGTTGTTTATACTGACCACACTACCATTAGATATTTGTTTTCCAAGCAGGATGCCAAGCCAAGGTTGATTCGATCGATCCTGCTACTTCAAGAGTTTGATGTGGAGATCAAGGATCGAAAGTGGAGCGAGAATGTGATAGCTGATCACTTATCACATTTGGAGCCTTCTTCAGAGGCAGATGAGCAGGAGTCAAGGATTCGGGAGACCTTCCGAGATGAGCAGATGTGTTTTATTGAAGATTTGAGAGCCATGCTCGAGTCCAAGATGCCGTGGTTTGCCGACTATGCAAACTACCTTGCCACTGGTGATCTTCCTCCAGACAGTTCCCCCTATGCTGGAAAGAAGTTCTTGAGAGATGTCTACTTCTACTATTGGGAGGACCCCTACTTGTGGCGCCGATGTGTTGATGGCCTCATTCGCCGTGTGTCCCCCAATCAGAGTGGCAGCAGATCTACGAGGCATGTCATTCTTCTCCTATAGGTGGTCATCATTCAGCCAACTGCACTGCCTTCAAGATACTTGCGAGTGGATTCTACTGCCCTATATCCATGAGACTTGTCGTGGCTGGATTATTGGTTGTGATCGTTGCCAGAGGACCGACAACATTTCCAGGAGGGATGAGATGCCACAAACCCCCGTGGTAGAGGTTGAGATTTTTGATGTTTGGGGGATTAATTTCATGGGACCGTTCCCACCTTCCCGAGGTTTCTCTTACATTCTTCTTGCAGTGGACTATGTTTTGAGATGGGTGGAGGTCATTCCGACCACAACTGTTGGTCCCCGATCAAAGTAATTTTATATGCAGCGGAAGTATTTAAATTTATCTTGCACGTGTCTTGCACGTGTCTTCCTGGAACATATCCTTGTGTTGGCGTAGCCCGCACGAATCACTCTTGCACCGCAATAGTGACTGCTAGATTCTTTTCTGGATAAGAAAGAATCTCAATATACTTTTAAGAAGATAAACTTCTTCAGGTCTTCGAGCTTCTATTATGAAAGCTCGCAAAAAGCTTCAATTAAGATTTAGGCTCGGACGTGTTCGCGTGAGAGAGAGAGACTGAGTTTTATCTCTTTCGATATCTCTTGTATGTGTAAAATCGTGAACATTTGAATCAAATAAGGATGACACCTATTTATAGGTGAAGATTCAAATGACTGTTTGAATCTCATCTGTTAGACTCAAAGGGAATGCTCGCCTATCTGCATGCTTCCTTTTTCTGCGGTGGAAAGAGACTCTTCAGGTCTCCTCGTCTTTGATTGGTGTAACATCTGTCTTTAGCCGTCTCTTGTCAGAACGAATCCTTTGTATGTGTGAACCGTTTTTTCTGGATGATGATTGTTCCATCCTCTTAATTGGTTGGTTCTTCTCGTAAGTTGTAGTCCGTCTGATATTTTGGCTTTGTATCTTCTCTCTTGATTGCTGATCGTCGTCTGCTGGCTACTGATGTGCGTCGGATGTCTCCGTAGTTTGCTGGAGTTCCTTCTTCAGCATCCTTGTCGCTTCCTTCGCATCGCTAGCAATTGGGTAAGTTTGCTGACTCCTTCTGCAAACCCGAATCTCTCTATTTCTTAATCTATTACAACTCGAGTATGAATTCCTATACAGGATTTTTTACAATTGACTCGATACTGAGTTGCTATAGCTTTGATCCACCAAAACATATCAAACTATGATAATGAATTGGTTTACAATAGATGGATCTAACAATATTCCCAACAATTTCCCCCTTTTTGGTGCGATCAAAACCTCTATCTTAAGCTTTAATTCTAACTGATCATGGGAAAGCTGATTACTGAGATTACATAAAAATTATTTCCTATCAAATTTATTCTCAGTGTCTCAACTCCCGTAGACTCAGTATGTTCCTAACCATTCCTCCTTAACGTATCAAAGGTATTGCTCGAAAACTAATTAATCAGGTAAATAGCTTCAAGGTCATTTTACCAAGTAAGCACAAAGCATATTTATGCATAATATCATCAAGCAATCACATGAACATTTCACACACATCACATTCCACGCAGTTTGCTGATTACACCAAGTGTGTAATTTCAGCTTATTCATTTATATCAGCGTTGGACAATGAGATGTTGTCTTCAACCTGGGTTAGTTTTCATTGATAATCATATATTCTTTCGTACAGTCACATAACCCAAATTAAAAACCAAAAATTGTTCAACCAGCTAGGAGAAGTACAGTTTAGAGAGATACTACCACTTTGTTGTTGAGGAGTCTGAATCAACAGCATTCTTGGCACTTGAGGAACCGGCAGTGGGCTTTCTCATTTTGCTGAGAGTTTCTGTCGTCTTCTTCATGAAGTTGTTGACAAGAGCTTCTCGTTCTTGTCTTCTGATCCTTTCCTTCACTTCAATTTTTCTCTGTTCTTCTCTCTCCTCTTCTT
This sequence comes from Plectranthus barbatus, assembly GCA_026898455.1. Taxonomy (NCBI): domain Eukaryota; kingdom Viridiplantae; phylum Streptophyta; class Magnoliopsida; order Lamiales; family Lamiaceae; genus Plectranthus; species Plectranthus barbatus. Next base: position 187,864 of record JAPKLW010001393.1, on the reverse strand, counting down.
CACGTTGTCTCCTTAGCTCTTCTTCCTTTAGTCTTATTGCTTCTAGTCGATGAATCCTTTCTTCCTTCTCCATTCTTCTTTCTGCTTCTTCAGCTAACCTCTTCTCTTCCCCCTCTTTGATCGCAACAAAAATTCCAATGGAGAAGGTCTCGAAGTTGTCAAGAATTTCGTCTTTAGCTTCAGACACTTTGTTGGAGATTTTGTTGTGCATGATTGGTATCATTTGCTCTCCGATACTCCGTCCTACCATGGTATGAATATAGTGCCGGAGATCCCTATGATAGGTGCTGGTATTCAAAGGTTCAATTGCCATGAATGAGGATTCCTCAGCAGGTACAATTTGATTTTCAGTGGTAGACATGAGTGCTATGGTTGCCAATCTTAGAGTTGAAGTGGATAGTTGATCAGCCGGAGCCATTACAGAGTGTGTGGTTTCCCTTCCTTCTTCTTCTCCAGCAGGATTCTATTCAGATGACCTTAAGTTCTGTACTCTGAAAGGCTTGCTAGCGAGTTAGTTTAGGATTTTCTCCTTGAATTCCAACATCTTCATCCTATCTTCTTATTTCTTTCTTGCAGCTTGTTCTTCTGCTAGCTTCTTCTTCAGTTCAGCAGTGGCCATTTGACGTCTGGTGGCAGGAGATTTGAAATTCTGGGTAAATAGTGGAGAGTCTTCTATAGCGTATTCAGAAGGTGGTAGAGATCGATCTCCGGTGGTTGCTCTGTGAGCCTGGATCTTCTGTAGCCTCGCAGAGACTTGCTTCTCGGTATACTGTCTCTTGGATGTCTGGTCCATCCAATCATTGGCCCATTCTTCTTCACTCCTCCAGTAATTAAGACCCATCCTTGCCATCATGATTGAGCGGTCCTCATAATGAAATTCTTGAGTGGCATAGTCAAAGAATCGCCATCTCTTGAACTCTGTTCTCAACCATTCTTGATCGGACGACTCACCTTGGAGTTTATCAGGATATGAGTCATTGACTTCTGTGGAATCTTGAGTTTCAATGAACATGCTTATGTCACATGCCCAGGAGATGAGATCCTCGTTCTCTTCATCTCTTGCTGTGACATGAGGACACCACTTCGCAATCCACTGTGCTTTGTAGTTCCTGTCGGGTGGTCCTTCCATGGGCACTCTTAGGGTTTCTCCTCGAAATATGGATTCTCCATCTGTGATAGTCCCTGCATCTTCTTCATCATGAGAGCTAGGAAGATCACTGAAGGATATACCTAAAACTTCTGGAGAGCTGGGAACCGGAATGCGTCTTTGCCAGATGGATTCTATGGTTCTTTCGAGCACACTTGTGGTATCTGCCTCTGTATTCCATCCTGGAACGGTAAAAGGTTCAATACCCATTTGTCGTAGATATTGCTCATTCCGAGCTCGCACACTTGCGGTGAGCTCTTCATGTAGTCGTGTTCTTGACTCAGCATTAAGTGAGGTATTTTCTTCAGCAGTAGGTTCCTCAGCATCTGCTCCTTCATTTACTGTGGTGATCTGCTGGACGTTCTCTGGCATAACTGTCCCTAAATCTGCATTCCTCTTCTCTGCTTCCTGATTTCCTGAATCAAAAGCCGGGATCTGATCTGACGCTATTTCCAGATCAACTTTTGCCATGATTATCACAATTTGGCTTTCTCCTTGCGCAACCAATTGCTATGGTTCATTTTCCTTTTCAACAACAGGACTGCTACCTTCTTTCTCAGCATCCTGCAACAAACTTCTTTCAGTAATTTCTTCAGCACTTTCGCTTCCCCCTTGATCGGTGGCGGGCTGAAATTCTGTTGCGTCACAACTCCTTTCTCCTTGTCCTAGAGTTGGCAATCTCCTTGATTCCTTTAGGCTTCTTTCAGTTGTCTTTGCTCAAGACTAGCAATTGCTTCCACATCTTCGGCGAATGTGACCTTACTTTTCCCTTTCTCGGCTTGGATTATCTTAACATCTGTCTGAGTGATGCGACCTGTTTGTTATCCAGCTTGAATCCTGACATTGCGCTCTTCATAAGTTGCCATGACTTCTGCGTATCTTGAATCCCTTTCTTCAAGTGTCATCTCCAGTCGGAACTTGGCGTAGTCTCTTTGTTCTTGTGCCCTCTGGAGCGCTTTCCTTTGTCGCCTTTTCTTTCGAGATTCTTCTTCATCGGAAAACTCAAGCCTTCATTTTGCAATGGCATCTGTGGATTATGTCTCCGTATCCTTGATGACATCTGAGGATGGTTGAGAAGTATCTACCTCAGGTACATTGATTCGGAGAGTGTTACCTGAAGATCTTCTTTGCGTGCTCCTTCACTTGGCTTTCTCATCATCACTCGCTGGTTTTTCTTTCCTTTGTTGAGGGCTCCTCTGCATTCGCCTCGTCTTCAAGGTGTTTTGACATGAGAGTTGACCAGTTTCTTGTGATGGAATATCTGCCAAAATTTTAATTTCAGTAAATAGGACATCCTATTCTGCTTTGTGTCGTTCTTCTTCAAGTTCCTCGGCAGTAAGTGGAGCAACAATAGGCATAACTATATGGTCTTGGTATGGTTATTCCTCATCAGTGCATGCCTCTTTAGGGTTGATGTTGCTCTTTCCCTTCGGTATCAATGGTTCCCTGAAATTCTTCGGTGGTTGTTGTTTTCTGGTTGACGGTATGTAGTCAGAGTAGATCAAATCCTCATCGTGGCAGCATTTTCCTTCTGGTATGATCCCTTGTAGAAAGTTGCTTATCTTCAATCCAAAGCCTACATCTTGAGTGAACGTGTGATCCTTCTTCACACTCTTGTTCTTGTAGATATGCGCTAGCCATTTGGTGTACATGAACTTTGCCCAATTTCCACGAACTTGATCTTCAATCGCCATCATAACAACAAACTTCTTAGCACTTAACTCAGAGAGTGAGCTAATTTCGCCCACTAGCATCCTTATGACTACTTGTGCTAAACTTCTCATTGGTTCTGCTAGAGATTTCAGTGGTGCTGCTAAATGAATCGGTGTATGATTCTGATTTCCATCTCAGCCATCTCTTCTTCATCTCGGCTTCATTGTTGATCTTGTAGTTGGCTACATCTTCACCATCATTGTGAATTCCGTATTTCTTCTCCAAAACTTCTGGGCTTACTACGATTTTGATACCCAAAACACTCATGGTGAAGAATTTCTCATCTTTATCAATAATTGCAGGTGTGAAGAATTCTGCAACTATGTGTGGACGAAACTTCTTCGGTTCTGCAAATAAGTATCTCAGCAGGTTCTCTCGGTTGAGTTTACCTATGAGATCCTCACACCAGTGCTTCCGGAATAGTGGCTCGTACAATATGTTGTCCTTCTTAACTTGAGCAGCCCTTTTCTATTCATTAGTGAGTTCACCAGGCCATTTTCCATGACTTGTGGTGATTAGGAGGTAGTAGGGAATTAACTCATTGATGTCCTCCGTCTTGTAGATGCCTGTGAAGGTGGGCTAGAACTGTTCTGTTCCTTCGAGCATGTTGGTGTTTCTGAATGATTCAGCAAGGGGACTGGTGCGGTTTGAAGATTCCGCCATTGGTGTATTCTTCTGAGAGTTTCAAAAAGTGTAGAAGAATTTTGAATCAGAAGGTATGGGAGTATTAGGGTTAGATTTCCCAAACCAAATTTCTTTTATATGATCCCTCTTTAACCGGCTTCCACTGTGAGCGGTTGGATCTCCTATTCTGATATGAATGAATCTACGGTTGGGCAGTTAGTGACGGTTCGCCTTATGCCCTACTTCATCATAACTGTGAATGTGGCTGACGTGTCTCCTTGGCATTCGTCGCCGCCCTGTACTAGAGTTACTTTGTAATGAAAGAAACCTCTGCAGTTTCATCATCATTAGATAATCCCGCCTTTCGAGATATATTTGAATCAATGATCTCCTTCTTGCTGGTCAACATTTAAAGATGCATGTGTTGAACACTCAGCAATGTGAAAGGCCTATGCTGAGAGCCGGGACTCGGCATACGATTGTACCCTTTTAATATGGAATGCCATATATCACCTATTTTGCCGAGAGCTTGGACTCAACATTCTATCTTTGCTTGAGGTGAATGACATAATCCTAGACCTGATTTGCTGAGAGCTTGGACTCAGCATTTTCATAAACTTTCAAGCAATCTACTGAACTCTTCTGAGAGCTCATGCTCAGCTTTTTGGGGTTCCACTGAGAGCTTGGACTCAGTAGACAAAATAGACTCTTCTAAATTTTGATCCATGTAGGAGCAAGAGTCTCTTTACTGAGAGCTTGGACTCAGTAAACTTTTTCGGGTTTGTCTGCTATTCTAAAATAGCAATCATTATCAGTCAACTGAGAGCTTGGACTCAGTAAACACCGGATATCTACTGAAAGCTTGGATTCAGCAGTTCTTCTAGACTCTCTTAATTCAATGAACTCTTAAGTTCAAGAGTCTTTTTACTGAGAGCTCAACCTCAGTATTTGTCGGGAATCTGCTAAGAGCTTGGACTCAGCAGTCAGTAGAGAGTAATTTGCTTGAGTTGATTCCCTTTTCAGCATTCAAGTACTCTGCTTCCGATGGGGTTGGGAAGACCTTTGAGAAATTCCTATCATTTGATTTTCCTTTTCATTTTTCAAGTTTTTCATGGAAAATCATATAGTTTTTTTGATAGGTTTCTGTACACAAGGAGTGTAATGATCTAGGATTTGTATTAGGTAGTTATTTTGATTGAGACCACAGAGTATTGTCATCAACACGAGCATTTTATTGAAATCATTGATTTACAAGAGTTACACTTCACAAAGTATAATAGTACAAGTTTACAATGATCAATTTGTCTTCAGACTGCTCCAACAACGCCTTTGCTAGATCTGCTCCTTCTTGGTCTTTTCCCGAGCTCATTGCTGCAAGCCGCCTTGCTTCCATAGAAATGTGTTGTTTTTAAGGCTGAGAGATGTCTTTAAGCAATTAATCTTCTTCTTGCTCTCTAGGTGACATCTCTTCTCCAACTGCCTTCTCATACTGCAGACTTTCCAGGAATTTGAGAAGTCCGAGTCTAGCAGATCTCACCATCTGCTTACACTGGTTTATTTATCTGCAGCTTTCCCCAATCAGCATCCAGTGCCATGCGAATGTATCCATAAAGAATATCATTCACATCACCGGCACATTGTCGTAGCTTCGGGTGCCAAGTAGATGCTTTAGAGTTGAAACTCCTCCACCCGCAAGCTTTTCCTCCATCTCCTCTTCCTTTCCTTGGTTTCATCATGAAATCCTTGAAGAAGAGAAGAAAAAGAGGTTGAGTATACCCATCTGCATATACCATTTTGGTATAATGCAGAAGAGCTACCCAATTCATGTGACTGAGAATTATCCATCCTCAGACCCACCTGACAAGTTTTTATCTCACCAACAAGAAAACTATCATGGCCTGACAGAGTGGACCGCCTATCTCTGTTCGGTTCTAATATGAGAAAACTCATTGTCCAAGGTGAACCGAGAATTGAGAAAATCTCCTTAGATGTGATCTCTGTGAAGATTACGACTCTTCCTCTCAATTTTGAGACTTCCAAGTCACGTTGCTCGAACCCATTCTGGAGGTATTTTGGTGAAGTGATGAAGGATGACATTTCTCATTTCTTCGAGCAGGGTTTCTGGAAAAATGGGAATGAAGGCAGAAGATAGATCTAGGGTTTCAAGGTTTTGAGATATGAATTTCTTAAGGAAGACAACCTCTCTTAAATAGACGTAACCCCTCCTAGAGACTCGATTTTCTAATTACTTCGTCTGCCTAAGGAACCGACGGTTTTGCTATTACCCTTCCACGTGGCAGCTATTTTCAGAACTAAATCGTCTCAAGCCTTTGAACGAGATCATTGGTAATGATAGCGAATATGTATCATCGCTTCTTCACTGCTGATGATCTTTATTGATACGTCGATTGAGTATCCCGATATTTTTTCCCATATCTGGTCAATTTCCCAAGACTGATTCAGATTTGTCTTGATTCAGCAGTCTTCTGTCTTTTTCTGAGAGCTGGAACTCAACAATCGCCTGACTTATTCTACTGAATTCAATATCCTCCTTTACTGATCGTCTGGACTGCTGAGAGCTGGGACTCAACAATATATTAAGATTTCAGCATTTTCTATCTGAAGAGCGTGAGCTTGGACGCACTCTTATTCCGCATCGTCTTGAGAAGACCAATAGAATTCCATAAATATTATCTAAGAACAGAATGAGAGCTAGGGCTCATTCTTCCATAACCTCATCTAATTCCAATAAACCGAGCTTAAGACAAAGCTCTTTGAATCTGCTTTCTGCTAGAGGCTTGGTGAATATGTCTGCTAGCTGATCCTCTGTTCTGATGTAGTCCACTGAGATATCATTTTTCTCGATGTGATCTTGAATGAAATGATGTCGGATATTGATGTGCTTCATTCTGGAGTGGTGAACAGGATTCTTTGTGATGCACATCGCACTGTTGTTGTCGCAGTAAATTGGAACGCAACCAGTGCTGACTTCATAATCTTGAAGTTGTTGCTTGATCCATAGCACTTGTGTGCAGCAGCTAGCAGCAGCTACGTATTCTGCTTCCGTTGTGGATGTTGCTACGAAGTGTTGCTTCTTGTTGAACCAGCTTATCAGCTTATGACCTAGGAATTGGCATGTTCCGCTCGTGCTCTTTCTATCAATTCTGCAGCCTCTGAAATCTAAATCTAAATATCCTATGAGTGTGTGATCGTCTGCCCTGGGATACCAAATTCCTAAAGATTCTGTTCCCTTCAGATATCTGAAGATTCTTTGTGCATAATCCATGTGTGACTTCTTCGGATTTGCTTGATATCTGGCACATACACCTATAACATATGAACTGTCTGGTCTGCTGGCAGTCAAGTATAGTAGTGAGCCAATTATTCCTCTGTATGTTGTGGGGTCTACGGATTCTCCTTCTTCATCCACGGATATCTGACATGCTGTACTCATGGGAATCCGCAGAGTCTTCGTCTTTTCTGGGCATAATTTGCTGATGAGATCTTTTGTATACTTCTTTTGATGAATAAAAATCCCATCATCTGATTGCTGGACTTGTAGACCTAGGAAGTATGACATTTTCCCATCATACTCATTTGGAAGTTAGTTTGCATAAGCTGAGCTAACTTCTCGCAGAGACCTAAATTTCTTGATCCAAATATGATATTATCGACATAGATTTGGACAAGCAAAATGTCTTCAGCGTCTCTGATCAAGAATAACATCCTGTCGATCTTTCCATTCCTGAATCCATTCTTCAGCAAGAATTGTGATAACATCTCGTACCACGCTCTAGAGGCTTGCTTTAGTCCATAATCACAAGAGGAGAGAATCAGATGGAACTTAACTTATGAGATATGCACCGAAACAAGTCATCCTAGAGATGCTTGTCCGCAACTAACAATAAATATGCTAATATGTAGTTGTAGAGAATTAATTATCATGAATGACACGTTCAAGTATATATCTAGGGAGTTTTATTTCACTTACTCCATAGAAAGAAGAAAGGGGAGAAAAAGACAAGGAAAGATAATATTTCATTGCATAAATTAAGGATGATATATATGTCCTGTTGTTTTTGCCAATTCTTTGGCAATACTTGTCTATGTTGTCTCCACTCGATCTGTTTCCATAGGAAAATCCGAGGTGTAAAATGGGATGTTGCACTTGAGATTTTTATTAGTATCACATCATTAACGATCAAATTTGAGATGAAAATTATTGTATCATTACCTCAAGAACAAGAATTCATCTCCAACAATATCATGAATTACTGAAGTAGAGTACTATTGTTACCATCAAATTCGAGATGAATTCCTATGAGTAATTTGGAATATCCCTTATTCAAACATCTTTGTATTTCATTTCATCAATACTGACAATTAAACCACATGTAACTGTAAGAAACATAGGATAAGAAACCTTCAAATGAACCTATATATAACATGAATATAATGCATGGTAGATTTATGCGAGTCATAAAAAATGTGATGGTGTTTACTTCAACCAATCAAACGGGGAGTCTCCGCATCCACTGCCGAGGAAAACCCTCCCGTCGTCGTCTCCAGAAATTATTCAACAAATGGAGAAATCAATGTCTCTAAGTCTGAATCCACGACTCCACTTCACTTTGCTCGTGATGCACCATAAACATTGATTCAACAGCTGAAAGTGATCCAAAAATGGCGTACACGAAGACGACCGCTGTGTCTGTCAGCAGAGCAGAGGCCAGCAACGCTACAGAGATGTAGGCGGACGAGACGAGCACTCGCCGAGCGAGAGAAGAAAAAGGGTGGAGAGGGAAGCGGATCAGGGCGGCGTAGGCTAAGTAGTAGACGACGGAGCTGGCGACGGCGATGCGCATCGCTGCGGGATGGGTCGCGAAGACCGACATGTTCTGATAGTTGATGCCCTGGTATTTGAGCTGCAGGAAGGCTTGCAGCATGAAGATGGCGGAGGCCATGACTTGGTTGAAGTAGGCCATGAATTGCTGTCGGGCGAGATAGCAACTTAGAGAGCGGAATGCTGCACTGAAATGGCGGGAGATGGAGGTGAGGGCGCCGCTGCTGAATGGGAATGCCGAAGCGACATTGAACTGAAATGCCCAAGTAGATGCAGTGTTGAGCTGCGCGTATAGCTGGATGCATATGTGGGTGGTGAATGGATCATAGGAATTAAATTGAGATTACATCACAATTCGATCTAAGTTGAACACATTAGATTTCCATACAACATTCACTCTTATCTCATTTGATTGAATTTGTTACTTCTTCTACCTATTTTGGAAAGCTTGATTGGTTGTTTCAAAAAGTTTCTATTCAATATGATTGCTATTGTGTTTACTTCATTTATGCTTAGTTTAGTTATTGCTTTTGCCTAGCTAATAGAAAAACTCAACGATATATGTTTTGCCTAACTACAAACATTCCATATGAGTAGGGAGTATTCTATTGGACAAAGTTGAAAAGAACCTTGGATTGATAAAATTTAACTAGACTAAGTGTTGTTTTTACGCCGCATCAAGTTTTTGGCGCCGTTGCCGGGGATTCTTTTTAGTAGGTCTATAGATATTGTTGAAAGTATGGATATTGTATGTTAGGTGTTTGATCATTTGTTTGTATGAAAGTTAGTTATTGTGTAATATTTGTTCTTTCTTTGTTTGTTTGTTGATTCTACTGGTTTTGTGATTGGTTCTTGTGGAATTTGTAGGTAGTATATGATAACTAGATCCAAAGCTCGTGAGCTTAAAGAGAGGAATTTTTGACAAAGGAGAGATAATATTGAATTTGAGTTTGAAATGGATAACCGTGGTGAGGATACGGTTAGAATTGAGGAATTGGAGAGGCAACTTGAACTTATGAAAGCAATGATGAATGAGAGAAATGGACCACGAAGACCGCTCCAAAATTTGTTTAGACCACAAGGGGGACCGACATCCGAAGGATTCTGATTGGGAGTTAATGCAGCTCAGTTTGAGATCAAAACGCAACTGGTGCAAATGATCCAAAAATAACCAATTCGGGGGGCATGATATAGAGGATCCAAACATCCACATATCAAGATTCTTGGAGATCACGAATACGATAAAAATTAATCAAGTTCCCCAAGATCAAAAAAGGTTGCGGCTGTTTTCATTCTCCTTGCGAGATGGAGCTCAAAATTTATTTGAAGGGTTGTATAAGTCAAACATTGCAACATGGGATGAACTTCGAGAGAAATTTTTGTTCAAGTTCTTTCCGCCTAGCCTGACATTGAAGAGGCGAGCCGACATAACATCCTTTGGGCAAAGATATGACGAACCGCTTTATGAAGCATGAGATTGATTTCGTGAGCTTCTTCATAAATGTCCTAGGCATGGTTTTTCCCGAAGCCAGCAAATTTGCCAATTTTATGGAGGTTTTGATTATGAGTCGAAGATGTTGTTGGATGCATCATCAGGAGGAGTGTTTCTTGATTTTTAAGAAGATGGGGCATGGAAATTGATTGAGCGGATAACTGCTAATAGTAGTCAATGCCCAAGAGGAAGGATGGAATACAAGGCAGTGAAGACGGTGAGAGAAAGGAGTGAGATAGAAATCTTACGAGGTCAAATGGTTTCGATGCAATAAAAAATGGAGAGGTTGATGTGTGAGCTCAAAAGAAAGGATGATGAGTATGGAAGAGATGTTTATACTATGGGCCATAATTGGATGAGACATCAAGAGATTGAGTGTGAGCCATATAGTGGGGAATATCCGTATAATACATGGCATGGGCCGAGTTTATCATCACAACCTTGGTGGAATGAACCGAATAGCTTGTATTTGGAGGAGAAAGAGAGGATGCCGAAAGTAAAAGGAGACATAGAGAGGAAGTGTGAGGAAAATGAGGAATTATTGGAAGATATCAAGTCACAAGTATCTTGTATAGTGCATCTATTGATTAGAAAGGAAGAAGACCTTCTTGAAGGGGCATGTGGAGCCATAACAACTAGAAGTGGGTATTCATATGAAGGACCAAAATGAGGGGCACATGAAGGTGAAAAAGAGAAGACCGATGGAGGAAGTAGGAAGAAGGTTACATTCAAAGAGGAAGAAGAAGTCATACCAAAGGAAGTAAAGGAACAAGAAGTAACCGTGGATAAACCTTCGGGGAAAGAATCCATTCCTCCTATGCCATACCCTCAACGGTTTGAGAAGAGTAGGAAGAATAAGAGATTTGCTCGATTTCTTGAACACATGAGCAAGATCCAAATAAATCTTCCTTTATTAGAGGTTTTACAAGAGATGCCGGGGTATATTAAGATGTTGAAAGAAATGTTTACCCAAAAGAGTAAATATGGCATTGGAGATTATGAGACGTTGAACCTTTTTGAGGAATGTAGTGCAGTGATTCAAAGGAAGATGCCATTCAAAAGACAAGATCCGGGAAGCTTCACTATTTCATGTATAATTGGTGGAATTGAAGTTACTCGGGCTTTGTGTGATTCAGGAGCTAGCATCAACTTAATGTCGTTATCCTTGTTCAAGAAGTTGGAAATAGGGGAGATTAAGCCAACAACGATGACACTTCAAATGGCGGACCGGTCTTTATCATACCCAAAAGGAATTGTGGAAGATGTTTTGGTAAAAGTGCGAGACTTTATATTTCTGACTGATTTTATGGTACTTGACATGCAAGATGATGGAGATGTTCCTTTGATTTTGGGACGACCTTTCTTGTCTACTGGTGGAGCATTGTTCGATATGAAACATGGTCAGTTAACTTTTCAATTTGATGGAAGAAAGATCACTTTCTCTTTCCCAGAAGCTATGAAGAGAAGTATGGAGGACAAGAATGAGGAAAATTGCAATTTGATTAAAGTTGTGCAACGCCCGAATCTTGAGCAAGGAGAAGGACGTGAGCCATTGGAAGAAGTTTTAAAAAACTCTTACTATATGGAGAATATGGTTGAGAACAAAGAAGAAGTAAGGGAAGACATGGTGGAGTATGTCCGAGTTTTGGACAATTTTCCTATTGACCCATTACATGGGGAGGTTAGATTCTTGGAATTAAGAACAAAAGAAGAGGAGGATGAAGCTAAACAAAGGAAGATAGAGATGAAGAATAAAGCACCGGAGGTGGAATTGAAGAAGTTATCGGATCATTTAAAGTATGCATTCTTAGGTGAAAATGAGACATATCCGGTAATCATCTCAACCGGACTTTCGAGGTGTGAAGTTGAGAAATTGCTTCGTGTGTTGAGGATTCATCGGTTAGCCATTGGTTAGCAACTCTCTGACATCAAAGGAATAAGCCCAGCCATTTGCATGCACAAGATACTTCTAGAAGAAACATGCAAGCCTAAACGACAACCTCAAAGGAGGTTGAATCCTATGATGCAAGAGGTGGTGAAGAAAGAGGTGCTCAAGTTGCTTGATAATAGTATCATCTATGCTCCAAGTCATAGTGAGTGGGTAAGCCCCACACATATGGTGCCAAAGAAAGGGGGATTCGAAAAGGTAGTAAAGGAAAATGGAGAAGAAGTAATGGAGAGACCAAGAAAAGGGTGGCGGTTTTGTATTGATTATCGTGCTTTGAACTTAGCTACTCGCAAAGATCATTTTCCTTTACCATTTATTGACCAAATGCTTGATCGACTTGTAGGGCATTCTCACTATTGTTTCTTGGATGGCTATTCGGGTTACAATCAAATCATGGTGGCGCCGGAGGATCAACACAAAACTGCTTTTACATTCCCCTATGGGATTTTCTCCTACCGGTGGATGCCATTTGGTCTTTGTAATGCTCCGGCTACGTTCCAACATTGCATGATGGCTATATTCCACGGGCTCATCGAAGAGATTATGGAGGTATTCATGGATGATTTTTCGGTTTTTGGTAATTCCTTTGACGCATGTTTAAAAAACCTAGAAATTGTTCTTGCTCGATGTGAAGAGACAAACCTTGTTCTTAATTGGAAAAAATGTCATTTTATGGTTTGTGAAGGAATTGTGTTAGGCTACAAAATTTCTAGTAGAGGTTTAGAAGTAGATAAGGCTAAGATTTGTGCTATAGAACAACTACCAATTCCGAAGTTGGTGAAAGGTGTGAGGAGTTTTTTAGGGCATGCTGGATTTTATAGGAGGTTTATTCAAAATTTCTCTAAAATAACTAAACCGTTCCGTTGTTTTCTTGAGAAAGATGTGCCATTTGTTTTTGATGAATCATGTGTAAGTGCTTTCGAAAAGTCAAAAAAGGCTCTGGTGACTGCCCCAGTTCTTATTTTACCTAACTGGCATGAAGAGTTTGTGTTGATGTGTGATGCAAGTGATGTTGCACTTGGGGTGGCATTAGGAGAAGTTAGGGAAAAAGTGTTTAGAATAATTGCCTACGCTAGTAAGACGTTGAACCCGGCTTAATGTAATTACACTATCACTGAGAAAGAATTTCTAGCTGTGGTTTATGCATATGGTAAATTTCATGCTTATTTGGTTAGAGCTAGGTCGATTGTATATACGGATCATGCTGCTATTCGATATTTGTTTAAGAAACCTGATGCAAAACCTAGACTCATTAGGTGATTTTATTGTTACAGGAGTTTGATATAGAAATTAGGGATAGCAAATGATGTGAGAATGTGATTGCTGATCATTTGTCGTGATTAGAGAAGTTAGTTAAGGGAGATAAAAATGAACAGTGCATTAATGATAATTTTCCGGATGAGCATGTCTTATATGTGGTGCTTAACACTCCATGGTATGCTGATTTTCCAATTTTCTTGTTGCCGGAGTATTTCCTCCTGACTTAAAACCCCATCAAAGGAAGAAGTTCCTTAAATATGTGCAGTTTTATTATTGGGAGGAGCCTTTCTTGTTTCGTAGATGTGCAGATGGAGTCATTCGGAGATGCGTGCACCATGGAGAGTGGAGACGAATAATAGAGGAATGTCATGCCTCGGAAAGTGGAGGGCATTTTGATGCCAATAGAATAGCATTGAAGGTACTTTCTTGTGGTTTTTATTGGCCCTCCATTTACCGTGATTGTATGAATTTTGTCAAGGCTTGTGATAGGTGTCAGAAATGGGGTCGATAACCCGTAGGGATGAGATGCCTTCTAAACTCTTTATTGAGGTTGATTTGTTTGATGTTTGGGGGATTGACTTTATGGGGCCATTTCCTTCTTCTTGCGGGTATCAGTATAATTTGCTTGCTGTTGATTATGTATCCCGTTGGGTGGAGGCTTGCCCGACCGTTACTAACGATGCTAAGGTTGTGTTGAAATTTTTGCAAGGTTTAGTTACACATTTTGGAATTCCAAGAGCTTTAGTGAGTGATGCGGGAAGTCACTTTTGTAACAAAATGTTGGAAGATTTGTTAGCAAGGTATGGAGTGAAGCATCGGATAACTACTCCGTATCATCCTCAAGCTAATGGTCAAACTGAGCTTGCTAATAGAGAAATCAAAGCTATTCTAGAAAAAATGGTGGCTTCTCGGAAGGATTGGTCTAAGCGTTTGGATGATGCATTATGGGCATATCGCACGACTTTTAAAACTCCGATTGGTATGTCACCGTACTAATTAGTGTTTGGGAAGTCGTGTCATTTGTCGGTTGAGTTGGAACATAAGGCGTATTGGGCATTGAAAATGGTTAATGTTGACTAGAGAAAGGCTCAAGGGGAGCGAGCTATGCATTTGAATGTGATGGACGAATTCCGGAATGAGGCTTATAAAAACTGAAAGATTTACTAGGAGCGTACAAAGAAGTTCCATGATATACACATTAGAGGTAAATCCTTTGTTCCCGGTGATTTGGTGCTTCTTTTCAATTCTCGGTTAAAGTTTATGCTCGGTAAGTTCCATTTGAAATGGTTGGGCCCTTTCATTGTGAATCAAGTTTTTGAAAATGGTACGTTGGAGTTAGCACATGAGAATGGTCCCTGTTTCAAGGTGAATGGTCATCGGGTTAAACCATATTTTGTTAATAATGGACCTTGTATGGTTTTGGATGTCTCTTTTGTAAATTGAGAGGTGAAGTCGAGCTATGGACTTTTAAAAAGCGCTTGATGGGAGGCAACCCATCCGGAGTTATGGTGATTTTTCTTTCTTGTGTATTTCAACTCATGTTTGGGTTGATTTTCTTTGAAGGGACATTTGACAGATCGAGAGGAGTGATGACACACCGCCTACCTTTTGGCAAACTTAGTCTCACTTGACTAAGTTTGGGGGGAAGTGCCGGTAGTCGGTGTTTTGGTTCATTCTCCTCCTCTATCTCTTTACTTTGCTTTCTAGATTAGTTTGTTTGAATTAAATTGATCTTTGATATGGTTGTATTATGATGATATTTTATTCGCTGTGAATTTGGATGTTGAATGTGGATTTGGATTTTGAGTTTTATGGTTTTAATGCGATGTGTTGATGGAATTATTATCGAGCTTGCATGATGTGATACTTCCTATTTGGCATGGTTTGTGGATATGTTGAATGGTTTGGTTTGTATGGTGGAGCTAGTGGATATTGTCTCATTATTGTTGATTATTAGTTTGTGGATAGTTTGGTGGATATGAGAGCTTTATTAGCTTGTTTTATGCTCAATAGTTTGGTGGTGTTTGTGTTGTTATTGAGTAGGTAAAAGTAAGGCATGGGAGAGCGGTCCGATCATGGCTACCGATGGGTAACGCATCTTATCGTTTCTCTTGCCAATTAGTTTCATTGCATGTAGATTGTTTGTAGGTTGTTGTGTGCTTGTGTGTGTGTGATGAACCCAAATGAGGCTTGAGATTTAATCATGATTTACTTAGTGAAATTCGATGTTTACCTCAACCAATGATAGGGCGGAATCTAGTTTTTGAAGCATGTTTTAAGTTTAACTTTTGAATTGCCGAGTTTTGTGTTTAGTTAATGCATAGGACTTAACAAAAAAGCTGTGAGGTTTGAGCTATGAGATTGTCATATCTTTATCGATTGTGAGTGGCAAGATTGAGAGTATGAAATCTAGAACTTGCATCTGTTCTCTATCTATTGGCATGAGTGTGTGACTAGGAAATGATATTAGGCCATCAGTTCTTAGTCCTACCTTTCACACCGGGAGTATAAGGTGGTTGTTATCATTTATTTCCCTTTCGTATCTTTGACCCCCGTGATTGAGCTTTATTGGTTAATTTTCTTTGATATGATTAGGACCATGTTTGGAGGGAAAGAGTGTATGAGGGTGAGTACGGTGATGAGAGTTGAGTTGGGAATTGATTGGATTTGTGTTGTTGAAAATGTTGAGGCATGAAAGACATGAAATAAAGGATTTTTTTGAATCCCAGAAAATGAGGCACCAACAAAAATTTTTGGTGCAAGTGTTTGAAAAAAAAAGAGATGCTAGGAAAAAAAAGAGAAAAAAAAGGAAGACAAAAGAAAAAAAGTGTTGTGAAATGAATAAGCCTCGGGTTTGAAATGGTTCGAAGAGAACAAGTTTGGGGGGTTTTGGGAAATTGAGAAGTTTAGTCACTTTGGCCCAAAACCACCCACCTATTAGTTAGCCACGTTACAACCCTCGGAAAGACCTTTTTTATTCTAGAAACTAACTCATTGTAGTATAGTGGTGAGAATGGATGCAAGCCTATGGAAATCAAGCTTGATATCTTGTGATTGAGTGAATCTCATTGTCCCTAAACACGTGAGGGAGTGCTTTCTTTTCTTGGATCCAATTTTGATGAGTGGTTCATGTCCTTAGCATTAACTTTGTCACAAAATTAGGTGATAATCTCATTTTACTTGAGCATGCTAAGATTAACTTGATGAGCTATGAGGTGTTTCACGATGTAGATTAATGGCTTTACTTTGTTTTGATTAAGGACAATCAAAGGTTCAAGTTTGGGGGATTATGATATGTGCGTAAAATGACCTATATTTCGATGTGCAAAAGTGCATGTTTGTGGCCATTTTATTCTCATATCATATGTTTTTGTTGTGTTTTCGTGTTTTATGTTTTGGATGGTGAAGGTTGAGTTTTGAGCATAAAGCAGCACTTCCGGCTTAGTTTTGGAGGAAAATTGCCCGAGCTAGGGATCAAAGGAAGTCAGGCTCGACCGAGCAGAGTAATCTGGTTTTCAGAGAGCAGGCTTGGCCGAGCTGAGTCTGGCTCGGTTGAGCCATGTCGGACAGAGGGCTCGCTCAGCCAATCCTGTAGTGCTCGGCCAAGTCACGGCCTTCAGAGAGCTCAGTCGCCGAGCCAGAACGTGTCTTGGCGGTTATTTCAGTTTCTGAGCTGTCCCGGGCGATCCTACCTTGGCCCGAGTGATCCAAGGCTCTGTTTGCTCGTCTATAAAAGGGGAAATTCAAAATTTTTAGAGAACTTTCGCTCATTTTTCATTAAAACAACTTGGAAATTCTCTCACATTCCATCTTCCATCCACTTTCCATCCACATTCAAGGATCAAGGACACATTCCACTACATTTGTTGAAGATCAAGGAAGATCTAAGGGTGGATTGAGTACAAGTCAACAATTGGGGAAGATCTACATTTGACCTTTAAATTTGTAATGAATTTCCTTACGTTATCTCTTGTATACAATCAATTGAAAGGTATGGTGAACTAATTCCTTGTAAGTGTTATTTGGATTGATAATGTGTGAAATTGAGATTGAATGTTGAATGTTTACCATCCTATGAGAGCTTGAATCACACTAGACCTTATCCCCAATCACCTAGGTGTAGGTGATAGCCTGTAGGGTTTTCCCGCGAACCGAATCACCAAAACCAATTTGAAGCAGATCGATTTATGGGTATTGTGCACAATTAAATACATAATAAAACCTAGCATGCTCCTATGAATTTAATTCTCAGAATTGTGGATTGAGGAATTACCGTTATTCCGTAGTGTCTGAACCGATCTTTTGCGTTTGAATTTCCAACTTCCATTCAACCACGCGATTCGATTTAATCTGCGGAAGCAGAAATTAGTAATCTAATTTCATAGAAAAAATTGAAAACAAAGAGAGAAGAAAAGAGAAATTTGTTCTCCAGATTAGATCTTCAGGGCTGTGTCCCAATGCTGCTCAGATCTGCTACTGGTGAGGATTCCACAGATCTGTGTTGTAGGCCGGAGCAGAAAAATCCTTCTTCTCCCCTCTACAGGCGCCGCCCACTCTCTCTCTGCCTCTAGGGTTTCACTGATTTGAATGTGTTCAATTGTGTCTAGGGTTTCCAGAGAGAATGGTCTATTTATAGACCCAGGGTTTTATCCCTAATGGGCTACTGGGACCTTTTTCAGCATATTTAATTGGGCTAGTCCTGGGACCTAATGCAAATAATAAAGTTGGCCTATAATTAATTAATTCCCATGTCCACAACCCAGGACATAATTAATTAATTAATATTAATTCTTTTTCACCACAGAATTAATACTGACCTACCCCTTTATTACCACGTTATGAGAACGGGCTGCATTAATCGAGAATCCCCATATTTAAGGTTACCGGACATCCATTAATTAATTGGAGCCTCTGTCAAGCTCCAACTACAATTAATTAATATCTTATTATTTCTGAGTAGTACCACTCAAACCTTATCACTCGTGCCTGAACTTAATCAGCCTGCAGGACTTTGGCACGATGAATGTTATTGAGCTCCTTAGGGAATGTCCCCATCCTATTACACGGATATGGTTACCTAAACCTAGTCTCAGGCGGTACTACACGAACTGCTGTTACCCAAGATGCGGATATACGAGCACGTTACTTAGGCTCTCCACCATGGCAAGTCAAAGCAACAGTCAACCCGTGCAAACCCCTGAACCTTTGTTAGAGTTTGGACTCAATCAATATAACGAGATCTTGTATTCGTTGATGTCAGACAGACGAATACATCTCACTGTGGTCCATCAATACGCCACCTCTGCATACCAGCATGTCAAGTAACCAAGACAGACTACTTATTCCGACAATGCTGCAGCCATCCGGACAGACGTATCCTCATACACTGTCTCGGTTGTGATCAGGTTTATGTCTCACTAGGTCAAGTGATCATATTGTCTTCTACGATCTACAACACCCCGTATGATCGTCCCTATCGGTGAGACAAGAGGATAACATTGTTCATACATGTAAGATTGTTAACAGATAGGATAAATAAACCATTGTATACTTATTATAATAAATCCTTCCAGTATACAAAACCCATCAATCTCCCACTTATACTCAAAGCATAACTAAGCTATTACAGAGTATACAGTCCGTCTATCTAGTCTGTTGTCTCTTTAACCACTATTAGTGGTCGGCATCCACCTCAGACCCAGCTCACGAATATGTCTTTCGTGAACTTTCTGCGGTTAGCTCTTTGTAAATGGATCAGCAAGATTGTCAGCAGTGTCAATCTTCTTAATCAGCACATCGCCCATCAATACGATTTTTCATATGATATGGTACTTTCTCTCTATGTGTTTGCTTGCCCTGTGAGACCGCGGTTCCTTTGAGTTTGCCACTGCACCAGAGTTATCACAATAAATTTTGATGCTCCTCGGCAAACTCGGGATCACGCCCAACTCTAAAAGGTAATTCCTGAGCCATACCCCCTCTTTCGAGGCATCGGAGGCGGCGACATATTCTGCCTCCATGGTGGAGTCAGCAATGCATTTATGCTTTGAGCTCCTCCAAGATACAACTCTACCTCCCAGGGTAAACACATATCCTGAGGTCGATTTCTTCTCATCCTGGTCCCCTTGGAAATCCGAGTCTGTATAATCCACATGGCACAAATCCTCACTTTGATAAAATAGGCAGAAATTCCTAGTTCTTTTCAAGTACTTGAGGATGTGCTTTACAACAGTCTAGTGCGCCTGTCCAGGGTTAGACTGATATCTCGCTACCATGCCAACGACATAACAGATATCTGACCTGGTACACAACATCGCATACATGAGGCTACCAACTGCCAAAGCATATGGTACAAGATTCATCTCATCTTTCTCCCGCTGTGTCTGAGGACACTGCCCACTAGAAAGATGAACGCCATGTCTAAAAGGTAGTAAGCCTTTCTTGGCGAGTTCATGCTGAACCGGGCTATCATAGTATCCACATAGGATGCCTGGGATAAGCTCAACTTTCTTCTCTTACGATCTCGTAAGACCTTAATCCCAAGAATGTAGCCAGCTTCTCCCAAATCCTTCATTTGGAACTGTTCGGATAACCAAGCTTTGATTTCAGACATCACTCCCTCGTTGTTTTCAAATAGGAGTATGTCATCAACGTATAGTGCAAGGAAGACCACGCTCCCACTTACACAAAGTCGGTAAACACAACTTTTATTTTCCAACTGTGCAAATCCATAGGATATAATCACATCGTTGAAACGTAAGTTCCACGACCTTGAAGCTTGCTTAAGTCCATACAAGGACTTCCTAAGCTTCCAGACAAGATGTTCTTTGCCGTTGCTTATGTTACCCTCGGGTTGCTGCATATAGATGTCCCTACCTTCTTCAAGGTAACCGTTTAGAAAAGCGGTTTTGACATCCATCTGCCAGATCTCGAGGTCCATATGCGCAGCTATGGCAAGGAGTATCCGGATGGATTTGAGCATGGCTACGGGTGAAAAGGTTTTGTCGTAGTCAATGCCCTCTTTCTGACTATAACCCTTTGCCACCAGCCAGACTTTAAAAGCCGTGATTTTTCCATCCGCCCCTTTCTTTCTCTTGTATACCCTTTTGCACCCAATGACCCTAAAGCCATCCGGCAAATCAGTTTTCTGGTATACATCCATAGCAGTTATGGATTCTATTTCAGAATCCATGGCGACACGCCATTTGGCAACATCCTTGTCCTGCACTACCTCTTCGCAAGTCAGTGGGTCAGAGTCCTCATGTCCATCTTCCGGCTGGAAAATAACTCTCCCACTACGACGAGGCATCGGTGCTGTGTCAGTAGTAGGTGCAGTAACTTGTGGTCCTGCACCTTGCACGGAAGAACGTGTCTGTGGTGCTGTGCCTCTCACAGGTGCACCCACATCTACACGTTCCCCTTCTCTTGGAATTGCATTCTCGTTCTCAATTTCTTGAAGAACGATATCACTCCTTGACTTGTGATTACTCACATACTCGTCCTCCAAGAATCTTGCGTTGGTGCTAACAACGACTCTTTGACTCTTAGGACAACAAAAGTAACCACCTTTCGTTTGTCTGGGATACCCTATGAACAACATTACTTTTGACCTGCTTTCTAACTTATCAGTTTCCTTCGACAGTACGTGTGCCGGACAACCCCATACTCTAAACTTGCACAAGCTAGGTTTGCGACCAAGGAAGAGCTCAGAAGGCGTCTTAGGAATTGATTTAGAAGGCACCACATTAAGCACGTAAGTTGTTGTTTCCAATGCTTAGCCCCAAAACGAAATTGGTAAGTTTGCATAACTCATCATTGATCTTACCATCTCTAGAAGAGTCTTATTTCTTCTTTCAGCTACACCGTTTTGCTGGGTAGTACCCGGTGCAGTCCACTGGGATGTAATCTCATTTTCTGACAAATATTGTAGGAACTCGTTACCGAGGTATTCGCCACCACGGTCAGATCGCAGTGACTTGATAGTTTTCCCGACCTTCTTTTCTACCTCAGCCATGAACTCTTTGAATTTCTCAAAGCATTCAGACTTGTAGCGAAGCAGGTTAACGTATCCGTATCTTGAGTAATCATCAATGAAAGTGACGAAGTACTCATACCCTCCACGAGCATGCGTGGACATCGGTCCACATAAGTCAGAATGGATCAATTCCAACACTTCCTCTGCTCGAGACTGACTAGCCTTGAAAGGCCTAGTTGACATCTTGCCCTCGATGCAGGATTCACAGACTTGATAAGGTACAGCCCGGACTAAGTCCAATGTACCGTCATCTGCAATTCTCTGAATCCGCTTCAAGCTGATGTGACCCAATCTCAAGTGCCAGAGATATGTAAGATCCTCATCAAAAGAAGTAAGTATTCTCTTTCTAGGATTATCAATTACGGATGAATTACATGCAATACTTAAGGACATTTGATCGAAGTAACATAGAGATTGTAAATCAACATCGCATAACGGATAACATTGTTATTACCAATGATAAAATCATAAATAACAAATATCCATAAAAGTTGATAAAATTTGTCCTGCCGATAAACCACGGCCCACAAATAAACTCTCAAATGTACTTAATTCATCAAAACATAAAGAATAGAAAACTCCATGAAGCTCCGTCATAAAACGTTGCCTTCATCCAGTTTTGTATCTTCTTGCCATCACTCACCAGCCTTGTCGGCACTGTCCCCTGTAAAGTACAACAACATTTTTAACAAGTCAGTGCTTACAGCTTTTGGAAGAGCAACGCCGCACTCTAATCATGCTTCAGTTATACATGCAAATGGCATACCCTGTCTGGCCTTGTGGGCCTGACAATCTTTCCTTCAATGTCCTTTCTTACCACACCTGAAAACACTTGTCCCTCGAAGTTTCCCCATAGGCTTATTAACAGCTCCCATGTCCTTCGCAGTTACCTTTTCAGCCTTCTTCTTAATCGCTCTTTTTGGCTTCATACCTTTCGATACAACAGAGTGATAACCAGAAGTAGCTAAGGTAACCTTCTAAGGATTCATAACCGATTTCGCTGCCATCAAGTCATTGAGCAACTCGTTAAGAGTATACTCCTTCTTGTTCATGACAACAATCAGTCTGAAACTCACAAAGGATTTGGGTAGAGAGTTCAGTAGGATATCGACCTTTGCCTCAACGTCGATACCTCCACTGTGCACAGTTAGCTCATCCATGAGGTGAGTCATGGAAACTGCGTTCTCTCTCACTCGTTGTAATAGTCTACTTCCTCTTGCGAGGATTCAGTAGTGGGCACTTATAGGACAAAGTACTTGTAGAACGAACATGTGTTCTTCCGCAATCAGGATGTATTCAAGGTTGCGTTTCCATTCCAGGAAGTTTGGACCAGTTAGAGAATTTTGTGCGAGAATATTGATGACACTAGACATAGACATATCCGAAACAATAAAAATCTTAAATATGAACATACATGTAGAACTTCGAAAACAAATGCATTGAAAACCTTTTAATAAATCAAATACAAATGTTTTCCACTAATTGCCCAAGAGTTCCCACCGCAAGCTACACTCGTAGACGTTTACGATGTCACCCTCAACTAGAACTGCGGGTTTTAAGCCCCAATCCATTTAATTTCACTACCATGTCAGGAAGCTTTTGACACTAGAAATTAATAATTAGTGAAAACCTTAGACCAAGCCATCTCTCAAGAACAGGGATGCAATTCTTGCATTATATTCTAAGATGCTTCTAAGCAATTAACCACAAATTTAACTCCGGCCAAAAGAGACAGTTTAGCATGGCGCGTAACCATACCGCACAACCCTTAAAGCTTTTGATCAATCCTAGAATGCTTGTGAAAGAGATCTACGCAAGCTACACTCGTAGACGTTTACGCAAAGCCCTCCCACTATTCACATGATTTAAATTGTTTGTCTTGAAATCCCAACAACCGTACCCTTGCACCTCTAGGAACTAGCAAGCTACAATCGTAGACGTTTACTAGAACGAGAGATACACTTATAGCCTATGGCCGCTTTGTAGAGGTCTATTAATTTTAATTAAAATATCTGATAGTATTTTTCTTTTAAAAGGTTTCTTTATGCGCACACATAATTTCTTTGTCATTATATTTCCCAAATTTTTGCATGTAATAATACAAGCCCAAAAATTCCCAAAATATAATCCAACAAGAAATTAATCACATAAGCATGCTTGGAAAGCTGTAAATAATAAAAGCGATAAATCATGCTTTTCCTATTATCTACACATGCTTAATTTCGCACATAAATAAATCACATATCATACGAGGACAATTAAGACAAACAAAAATTCCTCGTGGCCCCACAAAAATAGAAAAATAAATTCTATCTATTACAATTTGAATTTGAATCTAATTTGGATAATTCCAAATCTTTTCAAATATTCAGGGCCTCCAAATCTTGATTCACCAAATCTTTTGGGATTTAGGCCTTTGTGATCTGATGATTTGCCCTAACCCTAATGCAAACCCTAGGGTTTACACAGGATTGCATAAACCACCAAAACACGAGCCACCACGATGGGACAACATCAGCCAATGACGACCACCGCCGCTGCCGCCGCCGGACCGCTGCCGCCCTGTGCCGCCATGCGCTGCCATCTTGCCTCGCGCGCGCTACACGCCCTGTCCGTGCGCCTGTCGCGCTGCGTGCCGCCGTCTGCCGTCGTCCTCCGTCGGCCCTTCGTCGGCTCCATCTTCGTTCTTCGTCCTCGACCCGTCCAATTACATAATTTGAAAAATTACAAAAAATCTATTCTATTACAATTTTTCAAATCTACACTAATCATGGATTTTCTTGTGATTTTACAAAAATAATTCAGCCCTATAAGGATAAACCACCGCGGGCTGAATCACATGGGTTGCCACGAGGAACAAAAACTATCAACAATAATAAATTCATACATACATGCATATCGAATTTAATTATACACAAAAGAGCCATAAATCAAGAACCTGGCTTTGATACCAATTGTAGGGTTTTCCCGTGAACCGAATCACCAAAACCAATTTGAACTGGATCGATTTATGGGTATTGAGCACAATTAAATACATAATAAAACCTAGCATGCTCCTATGAATTTAATTCTCAGAATTGTGGATTGAGGAATTACCATTATTCCGTAGTGTCTGAACCGAACTTTTGCGTTTGAATTTCCAACTTCAATTCAACCACGCGATTCAATTTAATCTGCGGAAGCAGAAATTAGTAATCTAATTTCTTAGAAAAAATCGAAAACAAAGAGAGAATAAAAGAGAAATTTGTTCTCCAGATTAGATCTTCAGGGCTGTGTCCCAATGCTGCTCAGATCTGCTACTGGTGAGGATTCCACAGAATTAATACTGACCTACTCCTTTATTACCACGTTATGAGAACGGGCTGAATTAATTGAGAATCCCCATATTTAAGGTTACCGGACATCCATTAATTAATCGGAGCCTCTGACAAGCTCTAACTACAATTAATTATTATCTTATTATTCCTGAGTAGTACCACTCAAACCTTATCACTCGTGCCTGAACTTAATCAGCCTGCAGGATTTTGGCACGATGAATGTTATTGAGCTCCTCAGGGAATGTCCCCATCCTATTACTCGGATATGGTTACCTAAACCTAGTCTCAGGCGGTACTACACAAACTGTTGTTACCTAAGATGCGAATATACGAGCACGTTACTTAGGCTCTCCACCATGGCAAGTCAAAGCAACAGTCAACCCGTGTAAACCCCTGAACCTTCGTTAGGGTTTGGACTCAATCAATATAACGAGATCTTGTATTCATTGATGTCAGACAGACGAATACATCTCACTGTGATCCATCAATACACCACCTCTGCTACCAGCATGTTAAGTAACCAAGACAGACTACTTATTCCGACAATGCCACAGCCATCCGGACAGACGTATCCTCAAACGCTGTCTCGACTGTGATCAGGTTTATGTCTCACTAGGTCAAGTGATCATACTGTCTTCTGCGATCTACAACACGCCGTATGATCGTCCCTATCGGTGAGACAAGAGGATACCATTGTTCATACATGTAAGATTGTTAACAGATAGGAGAAATAAACCGTTGTATACTCATTATAATAAATACTTTTAGTATACAAAACCCATCATAGCCAACATAGGTGGTTTTTGACGTGAGCACAGCAGCCAACACGAGGGTGGAATCATCGTGAATATTGTGAATTCATATGATTCTAAATCCAATCCATGTGCAGAAATAGGTCATAGGGCGATAATCTACGTTCTAGAAAGAGTGGACTAAGAATCGATTACGTGACTGTTTGAGAATACTAGGATCATCTACGGTGAACTTGTCGTGACAAGGGGTTAGCTACTTTAGAGTGGATTGCTCAATCTCATAGGAATTAAATTGAGTTTACATCACAATTCGATCTAAGTTTCACATTAGATTTCCATACAACATTCACTCTTATCTCATTTGATTGAACTTGTTACTTCATCTACCTAGTTTGGAAAGCTTGATTGGTTGTGTCAAAAAGTTTCTATTCAATATGATTGCTATTGTGTTTACTTCATTTATGCTTAGTTTAGATATTGCTTTTGCCTAGCTAATAGAAAAACTCAACGATATATGTGTTGCCTAACTACAAACATTCCATATGAGTAGGGACTATTCTATTGGGCGAAGTTAAAAAGATCCTTGGATTGATAAATTTTAACTTGTCTAAGTGTTGGTTTTACACCGCATCAATGCTAAACATGTTTCCGTTAAAAAAGCAAATGACGTACCTTGTCCTTTACTTCCACATGCATTGTCACTTGAAGTGACAACAACCATCTTCATCTCCCTAGACCTCCTTTCACGCCTTCTTTGATCAATTAGATTTCTGTACTGGTCATTGACCACATTTTTCAATGTGTTCAGACTATGTACAAAATCCAATAACTCAGAATGCCATGAAGGTACGAGAGACTGTTCCGCCAAGAGATCAGTAAGCAACTCTTTAAAAGTATACTCACTTCTCCCAGCTACATCTTTCTTAAAGTCATAGAAAGAAAGTGGTAATGAGTTCAGGATTATATCGATCTTGGCCGGATCGCTGACACATCTACCTCTACGTGTGAACTGATTCATGGTGTTATCCATCATCATCACATGTAATTTAATCGAACTACCATCAGCCATTCTCTTACTGACAAGGTCTTTCATGAGATCACAGCTGACAGTTCGTTCCACTTCGTCATACGTAGCCACCGAGTCCTTCCAGATTTCAACAGAGCTACAATAGCCCATGTACTTGAGCCCCAACTCTCTAGACAGGTTATCCGAGATTAACTAGTAAGTAAAATCTTCAGATGCCACCCATCTGTCATAGAATTGCTTCTCACGTCTAGAGACTCAATGGTAACGTGGAGCAAGTGGTTTCGTAGCGAGAACAAACATATGTTGATTAGACAGGAGAATATACTCAATGCAGTATCTTCACTCAGTAAAGTTTGGACCAGTTAAAGGACTGAGAGCAAGAATATGATCAACAGTAGACATAGAAATATCTGAAACAAAAAAATAATCTAAATAAAAACATACATGCAGAACATTCGAAAAACAAATGCATTGAAATCCTCTTGATAAATCAAATACAAATGTTTTCCACTAATAGCCCAAGAGTTCCCACCGCAACGTAGACGTTTACGATGTTACCCGCAACCAGACTGCGGGTTTTAAGCCCCAATCCTTTAATTTCATGCCATGTCAGGAATCCTTAGACACATAAAACTAGTAATTAGTGTAAAACCTTAGACCAAGCCATCTCTCATGAACTGGGAAGCAACAACTGCATTAGATTCTAAGATGCCTCTAAGCACTTAACCACAAATTTAACTCTAGCCAAAAGTGACAGTTTGGCATGGCACGTAACCATACCGCACGACCCTTAAAGCCTATGTTATCTAAAATTTAAATCAATCGTAGAATACTTACGAGAAAGAATTACGCAAGCTACACTCATAGACGTTTACGCAAAACCCACCCACTATTCACTTGATTTAAATTGTTTGTCTAGAAATCCCAACAACTGCAGCCTGTGCACCTCCGGGAATTAGCAAGCTACACTCGTAGACGTTTACTAAGACGGGAGATACACTTACAACCTAGGATCACTTAGTGGAGGTCTATTGATTTTAATTAAAAAATCCGCTTCGTATTTTTTATTCAAAAGGTTTCTTAAATGCACACATAAATAATTTCTTGTCATTATATTTTCCCAAATTTTTGCATGTAATTAAACAAGCCCAAAAATTCAAAATATAATCCGTCAAGAAATTTATCACATAAGCTTGCTTATAAAGCTGTAAATAACAAAGCAGTAAAACATGCTTTCCTATTATCTAAACATGCTTATTGCGCAAATAAATCACATATCATAAGAGGGCAATTAAGACAAAAAAAAATTCATCGTGGCCCCAAACAGGAAAATAAAGATAATCTTATCTATTACAAAATTTGAAATTTGAATTTTTTAATTTGGATAACTCCAAATCTTCAAAAATCTTCCAGGGCCTTGATATCCTCAACCACCAAATCTTTTTGGATCTAGGGTTTTGTGATTTGAAAATTGGTCCACAATCCAACTGCAAACCCCAGGGTTTACAACGGAATTGCACCAGTCGTCAAACCTCGAACCACCGCCGCCACATCGCCGCTGCCGCCTGGCCTGGACACGCATCGCGCGCATGCCTGCCGCCGTGAGCCGCCTGCTAGTGTGGCTGCGTCGCGTGGCCGCTTCTCGTGCCAGCACCATGCCCGCGCGGCTGTGCCGCCACTGCTGCATCGCCCGCGGCCGCACGCTGCAACAGGCTGCCTGCCTGCCGCCACCCTGCACTGCTCCATCGTGGCTGCACGTCGCGCGCGGCCACTTGCCGCTGCCGTGCACCGTCATCGCCTCGAACGGGTTGCCACAAGGAACAAAAACCAAACCATCCACAACAATTAAATAATTCATTCATACATGCATAATCGAATTAAATTGCTAATCAAACAGAGCCATGAAAATAGACCGAGCTCTGATACCAATTGTAGGGATTTCATGGCGAACCGAACCGCCAAATTAAAACAAGCCGGTCCGTTCATGAATGTTGAGAACAATTACCAATTCAATGAACCCTAGCATGCTCCTATGAATTTAATGCAGTAGATACGAGATTACCTTAGTGTCAGGTCCGATCTTTCGAGTTTGAATTCCAATCCCTTTGATTAAACCACACGATTTAATTAAATCTACGGAAATAGAAATTAGACAAATCCAATTTATGGATTTAATTAAACAAAAGAGAAAAGAAGAGAGAATCTGTTCTCTAGATTAGATCTTCAGATCTGTATCCCAATGTTGTTCAATCCTGTTACTAGTGAGGATTCCACAAGATTGTGATTGTGTAGGCCGGAGTCCAAGTCCTTCGTCTCCCAAACACACAGGCGCCACCCCTCTCTCCTTCAAACTAGGGTTTCAAACTGATTTGAATGTTCTTAGGATTTGTGAGAGAGAGTAGACCTAGGGTTTCAACCCAATGGGCTACTGGACCTTTTTTCAGCATATTTAATTGGTCCAGACCTGGGACCTTATGCAAATAATAAAGTGGGCCTATGAATCAATTAATTCCATGTCCACAACCCAGGACATAATTAATTAATTAATATTAAGTCTTTTTCACCACAGAATTAATATTGATCTACCCCTTTATTACCACGTTATGAGAACGGGCTACATTTACTTGAGAATCCCCATATTTAGGGTTACCGGACATTCATTAATTTATTGGAGCTTCTGACAAGCTACCACAATTAATTAATTTCTTATTTTTTGAGCAGTACCAGTCAAACCTTATCACTCGTGCTTTAACTTAATCAGCCTGCAGAACTTTAGCACGATGAATGTTATTGAGCTCCTCAGGGAATGTCTCCATCCTATTACTCGGATATGGTTACCTAGCTCCAGTCTTAGGCTGTAATACGCGAACTGCTACTACCCAAGATGCGGGTATATGAGCACGTTACTCAGGCTCTCCACCATGGCAAGTCAAAGCAACAGTCAACCCGTGCATACCCCTGAACCTTCGTTAGGGTTTGGACTCAATAAAGATCGAGATCTTGTATTATCTGATGTCAGACAATAGAATACATCTCACTGTGGTCCAATCAATACGCAACCTCACGTACCAACATATCAAGTAATCAAGACATATTACTTCTTTTAGACTATGCTGCAGCCTATACCAACAGACTTATCCTCATACGCTGTCTCGGCTGTGATAATATTTATATCTCACTAGGTCAAGTGATCATACTATCTTCTGCGATCCACAACACGCCGTACGATTGTCCCTATTAGTGAGATAAGAGGATACCGTTGTTACTCGCATGTAAGTTTGTTTGACAGATAAGAAATACCGTTGAATGTAAACTCATCGTAATAAATGCTTTCTGTATACAAAACCCAACAGTAAGATCGGTTGAGATATGAACCACTATAATCCTTGCCTTATTTATTTTTCACAACTTGCATTTGAAAACCCAACAACTGACCTCAGTTGTTAGTGTATACGTGTAACTAAACACTTACGATTATTTGGCTAAATTAAAGTTTTCAACTGTCAACTGAATAACACACTTGTCAGCTAAGTATCTATTGGACCCACACACATTTAATCTTTCACACACACACTATTGCTTCGACTTTTGAGACCATCAAGAACAAAACACTTAATAACATAAAAAAAATCTTGCTAGTTTTGAAGATTGTTAAAAACCTCCAGAACACTAATCCTATGTATAAAGTTGATTGAGACCGAATTGATCATTTAATTAATGTATAAGTTCCAAGAGTTGTTATAGTTTAGGATTTGATGAAAACAAAAAATCACAAGACTTGAAGACCCAATTGAATAGAGATTAGTTCACATCTACAACTGGTCATTCAGTTGACAATTATGAGATGACAACTAACATCAGAAAAGAAGAAGTTGACCAGTTAATAGTTCTTGAGGAATTGATCAACTGATAAAAGAATGGATAGACACGGATAAGTTCAGCTCAATCGTCAGCTGATGCATTTGCCATTCAAAGATGTCCCATTAAATGAAAAAATCTGCAGAGTGTTGAGTTTTGTGTAATGGAAAATATTAGTGAACTCGTTAACAATTTGTTTGGTATACTGGGTATTATTCTCATTTTGTATACATTGTTACGTTTCTCTTATCTTATTAACAAACATACATCGCGAACAACAATATCCTCTTATCGCAATGATAGGTAGATCATATAAAGTGTAGGAGATCACAAATAATCGTATATAATCATTTGACCTACTGAGATATAAATAATTATCACAATTGAAATAACTCTAAAATAGACAGTTGGTATAAGTTGCGACACTATCAGTTAAAAGTAGTATATCTTGGCTACTAGATATGTTGGTACGTCTGATAAGTTCATATTTGTACTCACTTATCCATGTTTTTCTCCATTATTTTGATTTAATTAGTTTATGTTTTTAGTCATTTCTGTGCATGAGTCTATTTTAGAGGATGTTATGC
Source organism: Plectranthus barbatus (assembly GCA_026898455.1). Taxonomy (NCBI): domain Eukaryota; kingdom Viridiplantae; phylum Streptophyta; class Magnoliopsida; order Lamiales; family Lamiaceae; genus Plectranthus; species Plectranthus barbatus. The sequence continues at coordinate 157,261 of JAPKLW010001393.1, read as the reverse complement.
TTTCTATGGTGAGTTTTGCAGGTATTCAGAGCTAAAATGGGGTTGAATGATGAAAATAACCGAGTTACACAGATTTGCCGCTTCGATAGACATACGGGAAGTCGATTGTCGATCGACATGGTGCATGTCGATCGACACAGAGGTCGGATGTCGATCGAAGGCAAGGCAGAGGAAGGAAGGCTCGACATGTTGCAAACATGTCAATCGACATACATGATGTCGATCGACACAGATGACAAGGAAGCTAATCGACATGAAGGAGAAACCCGGATTTCGACTTACATGTGTGTCGATCGACATGGTGCATGTCAATCAACACAAAAGCCCGAGATGGAAATTTGGTCTATTTTGGTTATTTTTGTTATTATTGCTCAATACCTAGTTTAGATATTTTGGCTTCTCTATAAATATGAACTCAATAGGCACGAAATTTACCCTTGTTGTTACACTTAGAATATTTTGGCATTGGAGTTTTTACAAGACATTGAAGGTTCCTCTTCAATTATTACGGTAATTAATAATATGTTTTCTTTATTCTCAGTCATGATTTGTGGCTAGAAACCCTAACAGGTTCTAGGGCTTTTAATATTCTTTTCTGATGCATGTTTGAATGAAATCAACTCAATAGCATGGTTTAATTTCCTGAGATTAATTAATTGAATCTAGATTTGAAGATGGATCGAGAGATGAATTTGAATCTAGGTTTATAGTTATCAATTGAAAGACCGAGAGGTGAAAATTGGTAATAGGAAGAGGAAATCAAATATACTTGTTTTATGTCTCAAAAGGAAGAATCACGTGTACGAATTAATTAGATAATTATTGAGATTGACTAAGTTTGTGTTCTTGAGACCGACAGGAGATAGTCACAACTATGTAATCTAGGGTTTAATTGCCTTACCAAGGAGTTTAATCCATCAAAATCTGATTTATCCCCATTGCTGAGTTGATGAATTTGCATGCTTATGATTATAATATCTGCCCTAGGATCTCTATCTTTAATTATTGTTTTTCAAAACCTTTAAATTATTGCACTGTTATCTTTCAATTCCAAACTCAAAACCCTTTTTTTAAAATTCCTCAAACTTTTATGTTATGAAAACTAGAGCTAGTACTCGTGATATTTCTTGCATAGTCTCTGTGGGACCGACCACCTTCGGGTGTAAAAATTTATTTGCTCGTTGTTTCTACAGTTTATCAAATTGGCTCTTAACGCATTAATCAAACATTGGTGAGATGTGTTCTTCTGTTCGACATTTGAAGAGCCAAGATCTTATGATTTATGAAAACTTAAGCCTAATAAAGGTTAAGAAGTATACATTGATTGTGTGTCATTTTGCATTGTTAAGGTGGAGAGTCTTTTATGTACCTATATCTCCACATCTTGTTTGACAATGGTTTATGTATGACTATCTGGGACTAGTATCAGGTAACCATATTCGGCATAAGATGGTGAAATTCCCTGAGGAGCTAAGAAAAGTTTATTATACTAAAATAATGCAAGTTGATTAAGTTTAAGCATAATAGTAAGGTTTGAGTGTCACGAATATAAAATTTTGATTAATTGGAGCTTGTCAAAAGTTTAAATTAGTTAATGAGTGTTAGCAACCACAACTACAGAGATTATTAAGTCGATACATCCCGTTCCTCATAACATGATAATAAAAGAATATGTCAATATTAGTTCTCTGGTGCAATGAATTAATATTCATTAATTAATTAAAGGTTTTTTTATTATTTGTATTTGGTCTAACCCACAAACCGCTTAGAGTCCTTTAAGGATTTAATTCATAATATAAATACCCTTCTCTTCTCATATCAAATCATTAGCTGTGTTGATCCCGAGATTAGAGTAAGTATAACGTGCAGCGAAAGTTTTCAGATCAAACTTCCACTCACAAACTGGTGGATCTTCACCAGTTTGTATTTTTTAAAATAGTTTATCAGCAAGCGGAAATTTAATTGTTCAGTTTGAATATATTACAACACTAGATTGTGTTGAGTTTTAAAAATCCTTGCAGAAAAGTAAAAAATAGTAAAGAGAAATGATTTATAGAGGTTCGGACAACACGTCCTATGCTCTCTCTTCAGACCGTGGTCTGGAAATTCACTAATCCTCCATCACAGAATGGTTTCACAATCTATCGCTACCTGGTAGATGCCATTGTCTACCAGTCCACTAGCTCACTCATCCAGGCATCTGGTTCCTTTGATTTCACATACTTGGAGTGTGGGTACACGCTCTCACCCTCATCCTACAAATGTTGAGAGCTTTATAGTTCCTCCCGAACTGTCGAACTAATTGTCTAGACACCCGTAATAATCACTGCAGGAAATTTGCAGTGACTGTTGTGTTCTTTCTTGGAGAGAAAGAACACCATAAAGATAGCTCGAGCTTAGAAGCTACGAATCTCGTGTTCAAGAGATGAAACACAGTAGGCTGAGAGTTAGCCTAGATGATAGAAACACTTTGAGTTTCATGTTGTGATCTTGAGTTAACAATATGTTGTAATAGTAAAATAGATAGATTAGAAATGGGGGAGAATGCTTGAGAAAGAAATTAGGAAGGAGATTCAGAGTTCATTCATTTTCCACTCGCATAACAGCCAAAATTAGATAACTACAACAACCCTAAAGTCTGAAAGGCCAACAATGCCCTTCTTCATTAAAAAAGAAATAACATAAAGTTTAAATGACATAAAGAAATTGCTGAATATTAATATGAATTGCTTGGCCCAACTAAGGAAATATAGTAGAGCCCTCCATCATTTGTTATCCTGTTTAACTGCCCAACCCATTAAACCCACTATCCACACTATCCGAACCCGTATCAGGAACCGCACCCAATTCTTCATTAGGGTAATTCAGAGTGTTTTGCCTTGATTCCGAAAATTGAGTCTTTCTTCCTTCCCTTGCCTCGGCCGCTGTCCTCCTTTCCTCCTCACTTCCGCCGTCTCCGGCGATTAAATTCTCCACTTGACTGGCATATACAACATTACCCCTCCCAATTTTAGATCCTTGTCCCCAAAGATCTAGAAATTTCAAGCCAAAGAACTTCTTTTTAACATAGGATACATCTTCCCAAGATGTCAAGCTCTCACCTTTACCACCCCACTGCAGCAAAACTTGTTCAACCGCCTCCTTGCCACGAATAATCACTCGGAAGCCCAGTATTTCAGAAGGTAAAATAGCAAAAAGCCCTTCGTCTGTAATTTTTGGGAGATCTGTTGTTGACTCCACATTCGCAGGTACAACTTCTTTGAGCAGAGATACATGGAAAACTGGATGAACTTTTGATCCCTGAGGCAATTCCAAACGATAGGCTACCGCCCCTACACGCTCGAGAATCTTGTAAGGCCCGAAAAATTTGGAGGAGAGCTTCAGATTTCGTTGGAGCTCCATCGTATTCTGGCGATAGGGCTGCAGCTTCAGGTATACCATGTCTCTTTCCCTGAATTCCTTTTCTTTTCTTTTTGAATCGGCATAAGTTTTTATGCGGCTCTGCGCCCTCTCCAAGTTATTTTTGATGCTCTGTATAATGTAGTGCCTTTCCCGTACCCACTCCTTCACTTCCTCGTGTTCAATAGAGTTATCAAGCCCCAAGGATAACCCAGGTGGTTTATACCCATAAAGTGCCTCAAATGGAGTAAGTTTCATAGCAGTGTGATAATTTGTATTGTACCAGAGCTCAACCAAATAAAGCCACCTAGCCCAACGTTTAGGAGTCTCTGAGACCATACACCGTAAGTAGTTTTCCAGACATTGGTTCAGTCGTTCTGTCTGTCCATCTGATTGAGGATGATAGGATGAGGTATAATTGAGCGAAACCCCCATAAGTTTGAATGATTCCTTCCAAAAGTGGCTAGTAAAAACCTTATCCCTATCAGTAATTATGCAATCAGACAACCCATGCAATTTATACACCTGCTCTAAGAAGATCTTAGCCACCCCTTGAGCAGTAAATGGATGTGCCATGGCTATGAAATGGCCATATTTAGTGAATTTATCAATAATGACGAGGATAACCGTCTTGCCTTGAGATTTTGGAAGTCCCTCTATGAAATCCATGCTGATCTGACTCCAAGCTTGTTCACGTATAGGAATGGGTTGTAATAAACCCTATGAAGGAACAATAATATGCTTGTTCTTCTTACATACCTCACACTTCCGAATGTAATCAGCAACACATCCCTTCATGCCTGGCCAGTAAAAGGCAATTTTCAGCCTCATTTAAGTACCTAGAACACCTGAATGTCCTCCATAAGATGAGTCCTGAAAAGTTTGTAAGATTTCGTGTCTGATATCCCCTCCATGCCCCACTAATAACCTGCCATTGTACTTCAGCAGATCCTCTTGCAGTACATAGTGCGGGTAGCTTCCTCTTCCCTCTTTTAAGCCAGTTAGGATCTTAGCAATATCCTCATCACCAATGTAACTATCAATAACCTTCCGTGTCCATCTAGGCTGCAAAATTGATACAGAAAAACAATTGTCTTCACCTTCCACTCACGTCACACGAGATAAAACATCTGCAGCTCTATTTTCACTTCCTTTTCTGTATTGAATCTCATAATCCAAACCCAAAAGTTTGGTGATTGATAAGCTCATTATTTTACTCGCTTATCTATATTATTTTCTACAATTTTATGTAGTTTTATTGAGTTTATATATATATTATATGCATGAGTCTATATTAGGTGGTATTATGCGCATTTTGGTGTTTTTGCAGGGTTTTAGGCCTAAGTTCACGAGAAATCCGTTCCAGAAGCAGTGACGTGTAAGAGTAGCAGTGAAGAGTTTTTCCAAAAGAGGAATTCGAGCTATTGGCACATGGCAATGGATGATGCTTTGAGTTAGCTCTCCAACGCAACTGGAATCGGGTCAATCGGAGTTCGGGAGAGAAAGTTATGGCCAAAACCGTGAGACCGCGCAGAAGAGGCGAGAAGCCGCGTTGACAGACGCCAATCAGCATCAATCGACGCTGACCAAGAAGCCACGTCGATCGATGTGGATCAGCCTCGATCGACGCGAGGCTGTCTGCTGGAGTGGAAATTCGAGGAAAACGGATTTATTCATATCTTTAGCCCTAGATTTGATAAGATACACATCCACCACTATAAATACCTATGTAAATTCAATTTTTCAGAATTACCCATTATTCCCTATCATTCCCTATCATATTTAAATTCTACAATTTGATTTTGAGAGTTTGGAGACTTGGGAAATACGAAACCCTTTTATTTTCTTGTAAGTTCTTTATGTTTATGCAATTTAATATGTTTTCTTTTGGATTTCTATCTGCGATGAGTGGCTAGAAACCCTAGCGGGTTCTAGGGGTTGATATTATTATGGATGCGTGTTAGGATTAATTAATTAAGTTCATGATTCCTGTGTTTATTTTCTAATTCTAATTTAATTCAAGGACCGAGAGGTGACGATTAATTTAGATGTCTAGCTATTGATAGAAGGACCGAGAGGTGAATATTAATAGTGGGAATAGGAATGCATGATACAATCTACACTATCCAAACAGATGTACTGGACTATAGGAATTGAACTGATTTGCTTATCAGATTGACTAATTTGGTGTACTTTGAGACCGAGCGGAGATAGTCACTAGTTAGTAATCTAGGTTATATTTGCCAAACAAGGAAATATAGCATTGTTGCAGTATTCCACCTGTTAAATTAATTGATTCCTACATGTCATCCATAATATGAATTCTTCCCTAGAATCTGTGTTCCTTTAAATTTGCTTCCAAAACTACTTTAATTTTCTGCATTGTTCTCTCTACTTTTATAAAACCCTGATTTTGGATCTCTCAAACAATGAATCTTAGGATCATAGCTAGTATATAGGATAGTTTCCCCACACAATTCCCCTCGATCGATAACCTTAGGGTTTACAAATTTATTTGCCGCTGTTATTATAATTAATCTGTTAGAAATAGCAGTGATCAGTGATCCATTTTTGTTGCATGGGATTCATGCTTTTCTGATCCAACAAATACTTCAGAGCCTGTTGATCAGTTTTAATAAAAAACTTGTGCCCAGAAAGATAGTTCCTCCACTTTTTTATAGCCATAAGGACAACTAAAAATCCATTTTCATAAATAGATAGAGACTGATTTTTTGGGCAAAGAGTCTTACTCATATATGCAATGGGTTGGCCTTGTTGCATTAATACAGCCCCAATCCCATGACCACTGGCATCAGTTTCCAAAACAAATGGTTTGGAAAAATCAGGTAGAGCCAACACAGGAGCAGAAACCATAGCTTTCTTTAGTACCTCAAAGGCCACGTGAGCTTCCTCACACCACTTGAAATTATCCTTCTTCAGCAAACTAGTCAGAGGTTTACTCAGCACTCCATAGGACTTAATAAACTTCCTATAATATCCAGTCAGGCCCAAGAACCCTCAGAGTTCCTTAATAGTTCTGGGAACAGGCCATTTGAGCATGGAGTCAATCTTTTGAGGGTCAGTAGAAACTCCATCTGCTGAAATAATATGGCCCAAATACTCTATAGAAGTCTTTTCAAAACCGCACTTTGACTTCTTAGCAAACAGGGAATTTAATCTTAACAGGTCCAAAACTCTCTTCAAATGAACCAAATGTTCTTCCATAGAACAGCTCTATACTAGAACATCATCAAAGAAGACCAACGTATACTTCCTTAAACACTCTTTAAACACCCTATTCATTAAAGATTGGAAGGTGGCCGGTGCATTACACAAGCCAAAGGGCATCACTGAGAACTCGAAATGGCCATGGTGAGTTTTGAAATTTATGTTCAGGATTCATCAAAATCTGAAAATAACCAGATCGTAAATCTATCTTGGAAAACACCTTTGCACCAAATAACTCATCTAATAACTCATCAATAATGGGGATGGGGTAGTCATGCTTCACAGTAAGTTCATTTAGATACCTGTAGTCAACACACATCCACCATGTTTGATCCTTCTTCCTTACTAATAGCACAAGGCTAGCAAAAGGGTTTTTTCTATGGTGAATAACCCATGTCGCCAACAGTTCCTCAACTATCTTTTCAATCTCCCCTTTGTGATAATGTGAAGTTCAATAAGGGAACTGATGTTTTGGTTGACTACCCGATTTGAGAAAAATCTGGTGTTCTACTCCTCTTGCAGGTGGAAGGCCTTTTGGTTCATCAAACACTTCAGCATATTCACTCAATAGTTACTGAATTTGAGGAACATCCACCTCAGACTGAAAAAGCTCAGGTGAAACAATCAGGTACATCTCCTCTATCTCCTGTCTATTATCTGTATGAAACATCTTGTATAGAGTGTGATGGGAATTGTATGGACAAACTATACCCCCCAACCTTGCTTGTAATCTGAACTTCTGCCCATCTATACATAGGGAGACTGTCCTGTTAATGAAATTTAATTTAACAGGTGAATAGGTATTCATCCAATCACAACCTAGTATAATGTCACATCCTTCATTTTTTAGAACCCTAAGGGGATAACTGAAATTATAACCTTGTATTTTCCAAGAGAAATCTGAGGTTTGTAAAGAGCTTGTGAGCTGCTGTCCATTTGCCACCTTGATAAGTAGAGGATTAGTTGCTTCAGTGGAAACTCCCAACCTTGAAACAACTGATTCCTTTATAAAGCTAAGAGTACTACCCGTATCAAATAGGATATCCAAGGGTGTACCATTATAGTCACCGTCAAACCACAAAATGTTAACCTTGTTCCCACCTCTCATGGCATTAAGTGACACTTCAGCCTCCTCCTGAATTGGTTGCCCTGTTAATAAATCAAGCCCAGTCACCTGCAATTCGGCCTCTCCTAAGAAAGGGTTTTCCCCATCCTCTGAACAGGATAAGTATAAGATCGTATGTTTGCATTTGTGTCCTGGAAAGTACTTGTCATCACAATTGAAGCATAGACCCTTTTCTTTCCTTGAATTCATTTCAGCTGGTGTGAGAATCTTTACAGGCACCCTTGTAGAATTCACAGGCTTAGTGGGGCTATAGTTACTCAAGGGAATTTGGGCTGTTTTGATGGGGTTAGGATTTTGATAACTAGGTTTAGATGTGATTTTCACTTTTCTCATCCAAGCATCCATAGTTATTAACTGGTCCCTCCCAATCTCAATAGCATCCTGTAGGGTTGAAGGTTTAAAACATCTTGATAGCAGATTTCAACTCAAGACTCAACCCCCCTAAGAAACTGGATTCGTAAAATTGCTCTGAATACCCTCCAGGGTTAAATAGATCCATGTGTGCTTTGAGCAATTCAAACTTATCAACATAGTCCTCATAACTACCCCATTGTTTCAATTTTGTGAATTCCTCAATGTTGTTTTCTTCCTTTAGGTCCTCAAACTTGAGAGAAACCAGATGTAGGAACTGATTCCATGTGATATTGTGGCAACTAAGTGAATTATTTTTGTACCAGATAGCTTCTTTACCTTCAAAGTTCATCGTGGCTACTGAAATTCTCTGGGAGTGGGATAAGTGAGAATACAATCGAAAATAGCTGGTACATTGAAGAACCCAATCCCTGGAATTAGACCCATTAAACTTAGGAAAATCCAACTTAGGTAAGTTATGAGAGTCTGCTCCCTTCTTCTCATATTCTGCTTTGTTATCTTTGGAGAAATCTGAATGTGGTTTACCATCTTTTCTAGGAGGAGTATCCAGAATTGGTTCCTTCTCTAATTTGTTTTCACTCAATTCTTTAAGTTTCAGCCCAGCCAATAAATTAGTAAGGTGATCTAGTTTAGAACCCAAAACTGCAAACTGCTCATTCATTCAAGTTTCTAATGCCTCTCTTTTTGTTGATTCCATTTTCAGGTTTTGATCCAGCAACTTATGAGCTTCGAGAAGCTCCTTCAATCTTGTTCCATCAGCCATAGCCAAGGAGAGCTGGCTCTGATTACCAACTGTTGTGATCTTGAGTTAACAATATTTTGTAATAGTAAAATAGGTAGATTAGAAATGGGGGAGAATGCTTGAGAAAGAAATTAGGAAGGAGATTCAGAGTTCCTTCATTTTCCACTCGCATAACAACCAAAATCAGATAAATACAACAACCCTAAAGTATGAAAGGCCAACAATGCCCTTCTTGATTAAAAAAGAAATAACATAAAGTTTAAATGACATAAAGAAACTGCTGAATATTAATATGAATTGCTTGGCCCAACTAAGGAAATATAGTATAGCCCTCCATCATTTGTTATCCAGTTTCACTGCCCAACCCATTAAACCCACTATCCACACTATCCGAACCCGTATCAGGAACCGCACCCAATTCTTCATTAGGGTAATTCAGAGTGTTTTGCCTTGATTCCAAAAATTGAGTCTTTCTTCCTTCCCTTGCCTCGGCCGCTGCCCTCCTTTCCTCCTCACTTCCGCCGTCTCCGGCGATTAAATTCTCCACTTGACCGGCATATACAACATTTCACTTGCGCAGTGTGTAGTTGCCTTTTAAAGTTTTTATATTTTTATCACTCTAAGTACTTCATCTATTTATATACAAAGTAGAATTATTTAAAATTTATAGCCGTTTAGAGACATTTGATCATCGTCCAATCAGATCCGTCTCTTTTTCTTACAAGAGCAGGGCGCTTTTCTAGAGGTTTTGCAGGTTTTTATAGTTGTTTCAGGTTTTTATATTTTGATCACTCTGGGTACTTTATCTATTTATATACAAAGTATAAGTATTTCATATTTATAGTCGTTTAGAGACATTTGATCATTGTACAATCAGATAAGTCTCTTTTTCTGACAAGAGCAGTGCGCTTTTCTAGAGGTTCTGCACCTGCTACATCCTATTTTGACACAGGATGTTGACACTCTGCTATGTGTCAAAATGGCTCTCTGCCAGTCCAAGGATCTAAACTGGTTCGTGCTTCATTAGTCTTTAAGGAATCTCCATTCTTAAATACTGATCATTATGATTCCTCTGACTTGTTCTATTTGTCTCTTCGTGTGGTTAGAAACTGAACTGGAGATGGTCCAGGCTGGTGTTTTCGATCAATTTCTCTTTAGTCATTGGCTTCAAATTGGAAGTTGGCCACTTCTTCTTCACACGATCCAAACTGGGTTTTGGATTTCCACCCAGTTTGTTTTGATCAACTTTGTCAGTTCTATTACAACACAATGCATACCCTAACAGGACATTACAAGTTTATCTGAACTAAGTTAATCTAGATACACTTTTATCTTGGTGGTTTCTATTTGACACATCAAAACAACAATTAGGTAGGAATACTTCCTAATAAATTGCAAAAACACAGATTTAGTGAGAGAGATGGAGTGTACCAGCTTAGTGAAAAATCGAGAGGTTCTCGATTTCTTGTCTCGTAATTTATTCAAACTGGTAACAACTCCACACCAAATATTAGGATTGAGCAAGAGATACATATCAGAAGGCTAGATCTAGAGGATTCCTTTTTTCCCTCTTATTGTTCACAAGTTTTATATAATAAAAATTGATTTAATCTTTATTCCCCAAGATTAATATGGTCCACAAGATTAATGATTAGATCCCTACATGCGATCTGGCCAACAATTAATTCTGTGGGTATTTCTAAGACCTCTACTATGCAATTTAAATTATTAAGAACATGATAGGCTAGTAAAATCAAGCATGGTAATTATATAGACATCCATAGAGATCCCTAGGCAGTTTATTGGATTAAGTGAAATTAAATTCATGATGTAATCGACTTCACAAAGTTGTACAACATTGTACAAACATTAACCTGCAAAAAATATGGTGTCGTATCAACCTTTTCTCATAGGCACAAACTTCACATAAAGCCTATAAATACCTCCATTGAAGAGAAGAACAAAAATGTGGTCGCAAAAGAAATGAAAAAACCAATCTTATCAATCTTACAACAACTTCTCATCAATCTATCTATTAAGTCTTTCGACCATCTTAGTCTAGACTTACATGCTCTCCTAGCATTAGACTTCCGTATCTTTCAAACACGAGATCACCAGAGGGTGTCCAGGTGTTCACTTAGCACAAGCTACGAAACATCGTAAATCCGTAGGATCAGCCATCGGAGATAGACTTTTGTGATTGACATCACTAATCAATAAAACTCAAGCAACCGTGGGCCTGTGACTGAGGCATAGAGACTTAGTTAGAAAACATCCAAAGTTGTAAATCATATTAGATTGCCGGGAGTAAATGAGGATAGTGATTGTCCTTCATGGAGAATGAATAGTCGATGTAGGATAGTCTTTAAAAGAATTTAGTGATTTATTTTTCAACTAATTTAAAACCCAACAACTGACTCATCAATTATTGGAGTATAACTAAAATTGACCCTTAATATTTGCTCGGCTATATAAGTTATTAATAACTGGACGAAACCAAAAAATCACCCCTCACGTATGAAATTATAGAAGATCTATGTTCCGCCTAAGAAGGAAGCCTCTGTGCGAGGTGTTTCTTAACTGTCAGTCGACTCTATGAACCCCGGGCCCACTCAATTATTTTATATATTTATTTATGCACACATACTTCATACTCTGAAATACGAGACCAACACTTATCCAATAATTTGAGAATCTGGACTAGGATCAAGATTTTTTTCTGTTAAAAATATTTCAACTAGATTTAATTTTTACCGATTAATTTGCAATTTAGTAAAATTAATCAAAAACTCAATAAATAAACCCAATACCTATATGTACATGTTATACATGGATTTATTTATATGTGTCTATTTCTTGGGCTTATTTATAGATGTCCATGAGCTTATTTCTTTCATTATAATTGTTCGAGAAACCCAAAATGCTGTTAAAATAAAGGATAGCCAACAAGGGCGAATTGCAATTAATTGTAAATCTATGATTATGGCATTGGTATTGAATGAGAAAATGGTTCTTCTCTCATGCTTATTCGCTTGCATATTTTCAATATTCTATAGTTCCTCTACGGATTTATCGATGGATGATCTACTATATAAATTCATAATCTTCATTACCTTATTAGCACAATATTCTATCAATGTACAAAAATTTTATCATTTGCATAAACAAATATATTTAAAATTTATCCTTAAAAATAGTAATAAAGTGGTGCCTGTTGTAGTTGGTGACGCATATATTTACTATTAATATACATAATTGCTTGGAAAATGCATTAAAAGCTAATTACCTCCCACCGCTCCACATACACAAAATTGACATTTGCTTCAAAAATATTCCTACAATCCTCCCCCTACACGTAATTATGAGAAATAAATATGTATGGGATTCAGTATTCAATTTTTTTTATTTATTAAAAGTATTATATTTGTGTAAGATTTTAAAATTTGAGTATGGAATTAACAAAGAACATATGTTTTAAAATCACTATTATAATAAAAATTATTCCATAATATTAAATATAATTATTGTGGTTGTTGGTCCCAAAACAATCCGAGTAAATATCACCAAGTGAATGCGCGAAAATATATAATTAATTGGGTGAATAAAAGTATAGTTATAAGTCTCATAAAACCTTTATAGTTGAGCAGTCGAGAATTCAATTAGCAAATATATTCTAACAATTGTGATCAATTATTGAGATTTAAAAATTTGTTTACGTGACGTGCTAAATGAATAACTGAATGTAAATAAAGTAGTAAATAACACAAATATTATAGTAGGAACTCAACTCGAGTCATTTGGACATTGATAGTTCTGGAGACTCAGTTGATGGGTGTTGCACAGGGGCGGATCCAGAAAATTATAATTGGGAATACAATGTACACATAAAATTAAATGGTGTACATTATATAAATATTTATATATAAAAATAATAAAAATATATATAAATAATAAAAAATATATATATTTAATAATAAAAAAAATTGGGGGTATAAGTGTACCCCAATTTAATACATGCATCCGCCCCTGGTGTTGCAGATGGGCTATGGTTCCGAGTTGGGAAAACAAATGTTAGATTCGGTCCCTTGAGTTTGCTCTCATGGCAGACTTGAGATTTGGGGATTCTGGTTTTGACGCCATTGTGGATCATCCTCTTCTGGCTAACAATTGTTTACATTATTATTCAAAATTCCCGAGTGTTGATGATTTGCACAAGGACCTCAAGAACACCTTGATCGAGCTCATCTATTTAGTACACGATTATGTGAAGATAGCTCATATTTTATTTGTCTACCGGATGCTATATTGCCTTGATGGCAAGAGAGCGGTAGAAAAATGGGTTGTTGCCCTAGTAGAGGATTCTAAGAGATGGAATGCATTTCATTGGGATCGTGGTCCTTCAACATCCTCCTTTTATCATATCTATGTTGTGATCGCATCACCCTTTCAAATCGGTAATCCGGATTTAGCGCACATTTATGACCTTATATGTGTTGGAGGTAATTATGTTACAACTTTATAATCACGTGAATAATTTCTAATTAATATAACTAATATTTAATTATTTTGCACGAATGGGCATATGATACTATCCTAGACCTCGCTAGCCGATGTGCATATGAGGTGATACCACGGGGAGTTATCCCTCGATGTTTAAGGTGACGTCCTTTGCGGTTGGACGGTGCATTACTTTTACAGATTTTCTCCAGAATGAGGTAACAAAAATATTTATAATATGAATGTTTATAAATAATATATTACTTCCTCCATCCCACTTCAAATCTTCAATTGTCCCTCTTTCCTTTTTCGTTCGTCCTATTTAATTGTCCTCTTACCTAAAATGGAAAGTTAATACACATTCATTAATAAAATACTGATTTCCTCTATCTATACTCGCATTGGTTATTGTGTCCAATCCCTTGGGGACTATTCTAGAGGGACAGGGAGAATATTTATTTATTTGTGTTTATTTAACATGCATGCAACATCACACTGTAGCTGAGTATTGCGGAAGCAGTCACCGACTATTAGTGGAGTCTGCAAGAGGCTCACAACCCACTCAGTCATCATTTTATCCCATATCGGGGATCGAGGGCTGCTAGGGCTTAGCTTCTCGATCATTTAGCTCCCGACAAGCCTCCTCCTCCCGGTCTAAGCCCGTCTACTCCCCACTAAAGCATTGACAACCTACTTCATCTCATGAGACTTGCTCTAGGCCCGTCTCCTCCCCATCAAAGCATCGACACCCTCTCCCTCTCATGAGAACCCCTCTAGCCTATTCGACATTCATGCTGGACAGGATTTCGGGCCATATCAGCCGGTTGAGGTTGAGCTTCCATGTTGGACGGGGAAGCACGTCCAACATAGTTCCTCTGCCAAGAAGCATTCCCAGGCACATACTTTTTTTAGAATATATCTATATATTTTTATATTAAATTTTATTATATTTATAATTAAAGAAACTCTTCAGTCAGAGTCACAGTCACAGCCATAGGCACCCCACCTCGACAAAGATAGTATTCGGAGATTGAGAGAGAGTCTTTTGAAGCCGATGTCAAATTGCCTTGAGGAGTTGGTGGCTGCTCAGGTGGCTTACCCGCGGTTTCAGCTACCTTTTTAGAATTATTTCTACAATTTTCTATTAAATTTATCATATTAATGTTTAAATCAACTTTTCACACACAACCACAAGTGCTCCATCTCGTTTACGACAATATTCTGAGGTTGCCGGTGACACTATTAGAGCCGATGTCAGCGCTTTGACGAGTCGGTGGCTGCTCAGCTGGCTGAGCCGCGGTTCCAAGTATTTTTTTAATTATATTTATATATTTTTTAATTAAATGTTACTATATTAATATTTGAATAAACTTTTCACACATAACCACAGGCGCTCAACCTGGACGACGATAGTATTCAGAGGTTGTTGGTGATGCTCATGGACCCGATGTCACAATGTTTTGTGGAGACGATGGCTGCCTGGGTGGTTGAGAGGATCGTGGAGCCGGTCATCACTTGGGTGACTGAAAAACTTAAGGCTTTCTTATGAGAATTGACAGAGGACACCGATTTCCGACCTCATAGTCATAGCCCCCCTTCTTTGTGGTTGAGCCTGTTCTTGTTCGAGCTCCGGGACCATCGGAGGTTAGTGGTTCCAGAGGTGGTGGGCAGTCAGCTGACCGGGTATATTGGGAGAATGTGGTCAATACATATGAAGCTTGCATATTAAACCCCCAACACGAGGTGATTGTGCCTGACATGAGCTTGATATTGAATGCAGAGTTGTTCTTCACTCCAATGATTAACCCGAAGGAGGAAGTTTTTGGACTTGTAAGAATTTTGTGAATTACTTTAAATTTTGTGAACAATTTTTGATTAATTTGATTTTTGTTATATAAATTAATACAACTCTTTATGATGATGATCCGGTGGATGATATCTACAAGAGTTGGAGTATTGTTCCGTGTGGATTCCTCGACTACAATCATTGCAGACCTATCTTTTTTGTAAGTCACAATTATTTCTTGTATTATTATTATTATTATTATTATTTTATTAAAATATTTATTTTTTTTAATTTGAATTCATCTTTTTATGCAGGTTGGTCTACGGGAGGAGTAGAGCATAATCTACCCTGATTACGAGGAGGAGCAAGAGCTCCCTAATTATGATGAGTACATATGGTGGGTTCCACATAAAGATTTGATTGAAGTCATCCGAGGCTATAGCGGGAGGGCAAAGGAGGTAAGTTTAAAATTTTCAAATTAAACTCCTTTTTAATTAAAATATTGAAATAAATTTTATTTTAAATTTTTTATTGTAGATTATTTGTATTTGCCCAGAGCTTTCATTGGGTTACCATCGAGTTGATCTCATAGAGTGGCATCTTAAGTTATATGACTCACTCATGCACTAGATGCTAGATTCGTCGGATGAAATAATCTATTTGAAGAGGGATCATGAGCTTCTCCCTGTCACCAGATTGCTCCCTCGTCTACTTAATGTTGTTGGATATTGAAAGAGCATTGGACAGGAGTGGTGGACTCATATTTTGAAGGTGATGAAAAATCCACTGCAGAAGTATCTTTAGATTGATTCTGAAAGCTACGGGGTTTATGCAATGATGTATGTAGATCGCATGATCATGGAGAAACAACCTCCTCTATTTTCAGAAAAAAAACTTGATTTTGAACCTAAGTATAATAGGTTTATAGGTACTTGGATCTTGAATTGGTGTAGAAATTGTAGTTAAGTTTGTTGTAAATTGTTGGGGGTATAAGAGGCCCAACCGGAGGCCAATCGGCATTCTTGTAGGCCAGGCCATGAACCAGCCCAGCTGGAAGCAAATCGCAGATAAGAAGGAGCTCGACGGAAGCAGTTTGGTCGGCAAGAAAGCAGTTTGATGAGAGCAAATACCTCCTTTCGAGAAAGGCAAATTGGAGAAGGACCACCCAACGATCGGAAAGACCGCTCAATGGTCAAGAGAGCTGATAGGTGGCGCATGGTTAAGTTCACATGAATCCCAAAAGTAGTTGAAGGCAGGCGCATAAACCACCCCGATAAATCGGAATGCCGCTACTCAACAAACCCAGCGGAGATTCAGGAAAGCCTAATGCACTCCGACCTCTATAAATAACCCACTATAAGTTGATTTTCGGCACCTACCTACTCGTTATAATCAGCCACAATCTAGTTCTCCTTCGAAGCTGTATCAATTGATTCTGTCAAGCTCGACGTCACAGGACTAATAGCTCACTACACAATTTGTGTTGTCTTTTAAGCGATTATATTCTCGTTTCATCTATTTTCTTATTGATATTTTCATATTGTTTGCTTTGCGTATTGCTTGTTACCATTTCCTGTGTTATTCGGATCTAGAGTTCCTGGGCACCCGTATCCGTATGAAACGAACCTCAACAATTTGGCGGCCATTGTGGGGCCCTAGGAATGGATACTCTTGTTAAATTTTCTTGTAGGGAATTGCTGACGGCAGAAATTGTAGGGTTTTTTCGTGAACCGAATCACCAAAACCAAACTGAACCGGATCGATCTATGGATATTGCTCATAATTAAATATTCTCAAAACCCTAGCATGCTCCTATGAATTAAATACAAAATTGTGGATCGAGATGTTTACCGTAAATCCGTAGAGTCTGTACCGATCTTTTGCGTTTGAATTCCAAGAACCAATTCAACCACACGATTCGATTTAATCTGCGGAAACAGAAATTAGAGATCTAATTTCTAGATTAAAATCGAAAAATGAAAAGAGAAGAGAAGAGAAATCTGTTCTCCAGATTAGATCTTCAGGGCTGTGTCCCAATGCTGATCAGATCTACTACTGGTGAGGACTCCGTAGAACTGTATTCTGAGCAGGACCAGAATCGAAATTCTCCTCCTTTCTGAACCAAAATCGGCGCCTCCCTCTCTCTCTAGGGTTAGTGTGTTTCAACTGTCATGCAACTTATGAGAGAGAGCTGTCTATTTATAGACCTAGGGTTGGAAACCCTAATGGGCCATTTTGGGCTCAATTCAGCATATTTAATTGGGCCAGTCCTGGGACCTAATGCAAATAATAAAGTGGGCTAATAAATTAATTAACTCCCATGTCCACAACCCAGGACACAATTAATTAATTAATATTAATTCTTTTTCACCACATAATTAATACTGACCTACCCCTTTATTACCACGTTATGAGAACGGGCTGCATTAATTGAGAATCCCCATATTTAAGGTTACCGGACATCCATTAATTAATCGGAGCCTCTGACAAGCTCTAACTACAATTAATTAATATCTTATTATTCCTGAGTAGTACCACTCAAACCTTATCACTCGTGCCTGAACTTAATCAACCTGCAGGACTTTGGCACGATGAATGTTATTGAGCTCCTCAGGGAATGTCCCCATCCTATTACTCGGATATGGTTACCTAAGTTCAGTCTCAGGCGGTACTACACGAACTGCTGTTACCCAAGATGCGGATATACGAGCGCGCTGTGTTGGCTCTCCACCATGGCAAGTCAAAGCAACAGTCAACCCGTGCAAACCCCTGAACCTTCGTTAGGGTTTGGACTCAATCAATATAACGAGATCTTTTATTCGCTGATGTCAGACAGACGAATATATCTCACTGCGGTCCATCAATACGCCACCTCTGCGTACCAGCATGTCAAGTAACCAAGACAGACTACTTATTCCGACAATGCCGCAGCCATCTGGACAAACGTATCCTCATACGCTGTCTCGGCTGTGATCAGGTTTATGTCTCACTAGGTCAAGTGATCATACTGTCTTCTGCGATCTACAACACGCCGTATGATCGTCCCTATCGGTGAGATAAGAGGATACCATTGTTCATACATGTACGATTGTTAACAAATAGGAGAAATAAACCGTTGTATACACATTGTAATAAATGCTTTCAGTATACAAAACCCATCAGAAATACCACTAACAGGAATGCGGACAATGCAGGAAGGACCGGCCCGCCACCAGGTGCAAGTCGAGGAGCGCCTCAGGGCGCTGGGCGAGGAATCCCCCTGGGCGCAAGACGTGGAAACCCACAACAAGGGGGAGGAAGAGGAATCTCATCGGCCCAAAATACCGACGAAGTGTTTGATTAATTCTACAAGACATTCAAGCTACGCCACTCAATGAACTGGCATTTCTCCCCCCACCACCCTCCAGCATGGCGAATCCACACGTGTCTCAATTGGTTAGCCAAGTACAAACTACCAAGGCCACGATCGAGAGGATGGGTGCAGACATGAAAGAAATGGTGAGGAGGTACGAGCTCCTCGATAGGGAGAATCGGCGACTACAACACCAGGCCAACACACAACCCATCATCGAGGAGCACCAGTAGAGAACGTTGAACTACCCCCCCAAAATCTACAGGCATAATTTAACAAAACAGATGGAGGTGGTAACGGACAGGCAACCCTGCGGACTTCGCTCGACAACCCTAAGGCGCACGGAGCCCAGCAGGATGTGCCTAACCACGTTGACGCTCCATCACTTACACAAATAGAGTGGAGGTTCGAGCAGAGGTTGAGCTACTTTGAATCCCTCATCGCCAGAATCCCAGGGCTACCTCCACCAGAAAGGACGATACCAAGAGAGAGATATGCGGAATCCCCTTTCTCCCAGCAGATCACAAACGCCGAACTACCGGCATGCTTTACCCCGCCAAGCTTCGTACTTTAAGATGAAACCATTGACCCAAAGAATCATGTGGCAGTGTACAAGCAAAAGATGTTTGCCCTAGAAATACCAAAAGCTTAACGAGAAGCGTGCATGTGCAAGAGCTTTGGTTCCAGTCTCACCGGCCCCACACTGCAATGGTTCATAAATTTACCAAAGAACTCCATATCAATGTTCTTCAAGCTACATCAAATGTTACTATGATAGTACTCAAGCAGTCGGAGGCTCGACAAGTATCCCGATGAAATGTACATTGTAATCCAGAGACCTGGCAAACCACTGAGGTCCTACCTGTCGAGGTTCAACAAGGAGCTGGTAGCGGTGTCAAACTGCCCAAACAACACCGTGGTGCAAACATTCATCAGGGGCCTGGATGTAGATTCTAATCTTTACTACGAACTATCGATCTACCCGTATCAAAAAATAGATGACACACTCAACAGAGCCTGGACGGTGATTAAATGGGAAGAAAATGAGCCGTACAGGAAGGTGCACCGCAATAGCGGAAGACCTACACCTAGAGAGGAACATCCTGGGGTCTAATGTACCAGAATACACCTTATCTATTGAACCAGCATATTTGGTTCAAAAAAGTACTCTACCGAATGCCGGACAAAGTAAAGTGGCCCCAAAAGATGAAGACTGGCCCAACAATGCACGACATGTAGAAATTCTGCGAGTTCCATAACGATCACGAGCATACAACATGGGATTGCAGAGCACTTCAATTAGAGGTACTGGAACTACTCAAGAGAGGCCTAGTTTTCGAGTACCTCACTAACAAGGGAAAGCAGACATGGAACCGCGAGAAGCAGCCCGATGATAACAAAGAAAGCACTGAAGTGGCACCGAAGTTGCCTGTACCAATTCGAACAATAAACTACATTACCAACGGATCTGAAATCAGCGTCATAACCCATTCTGCCACCAAGAAAGCTCAATGACTTACCCACAAGGAAAGTGCAACTCCTCGGAAGAATCCAGAGCACCTCCCGATTAAATTCACGAATAACAAAGTACCAAGAATGGATCACCCGCATGATGACGTGCTAGTAATCACATTGTTGATATCGAACTGCCTCGTAAAGAGGATACTGATTGATAACGGGAGCTTGGCGAACATACTCTTTCTACACGCATTGAGAAAAATATTGTTAGGAGTCAAATGCCATTAAATGGCTTCAACGGGGGGGGGGGGGGGGGGATAAAAAAAAAGAGACAGTGAAACTACCCACAAAAAACGGGGGATTTCCCCACCCCGTGCCATTAATGGGGACAGATGCACCGAGTGCCTACAACGCGCTCTTAGGCAAGCCCTAGCTTCACTAACTCAAGGTTGTGCCCTCGACCTACCACTAGGTCGTCAAGTTCCCCACTTCCATGGGAGTGTATACGATCAAAGGGGAGTAGATGCGAGCTTCAAATCCATTTGCTCGCAATAAGATTTCGTCACATCGATTGCATAGTCAACAGAACAGTTGGGCATGAGCTCTTGAGCTTCATGGACACTTACTCGGGGTACAATGGTAAGCTCGTATTTTACCTCACTTATCACATTGTTTTCTTTATTGTTTCATGCATTTGCAATAAATTTAGGTTAATAATCGAGCATGAGCTGTTTATAGAGGATATTACGCTTGTCGTGCATAGTTTTGTAGGTTTTTGGGAAAGAGATGAATTGTTGAAGTGTTGATAAAAAAGATAGGAAATCCACCCAGGATACCTCTGTATCGATCACCAATCCCTATGTCGATCAACACAGAGGACGAAAAGGAGTCTTGAGATTGGAAGGAAGACCGGGTGACACAAGGGATGAGATTGACCTCCATGTCGATTGATATCCTGCGTGTCGACCGACATGGAGGCCGGATATTGATCGAGGAAGAAATAAGAAGAGGCATGTCAACTTAGCATGTGTGTCGATCGACACATGCCATGTCGATCGACACAAAAGGCGGAGTTGGAAATTTTTGCCGAATTTGGAGATTTACCTTTCAAGATCCATTACCTTTTGAAGATTCAATTTCCCCCCTATAAATAAGATTTTTAGAGCTCGAAAATAATGTTCAATTTCTAGTTTATTTTCACTTTAATTTTCAACATTCAAATACTTTAAATTTCCAGTTTTCCTTTACATAATTGTTGCTTTGGATTCAAGACATTGAAGTCTTTAAGGATTCTTGTTTCCTTATGATTCAACTAAGCTTTATTATGTTTATTGCAATCTGTGTTTTTAATATGCTTGGCTAGAAACCCTAACAGGTTCTAGGGTTTTTCTCCATCCAATTGGTATGTTGTAATTCAATTAAATCCAACCCTAATTAATTGGTTCAAATTCTATGGTTTTGATTCTAAAATATATTTTCAATTGAAGGATCGATAGATGAAAATTGAATCAGGTTTATAGTTGTTAATTTGACACCGAAAGGAGATAATTAACAATAAGAAAATAGACTTTGATATAATTGTTTTTTGTCTCAAAAGGAAGAGTCAATTTTAGGGTTTTAAAATTGACTAGTTTGTGTTATTGAGACTCAAAAGGTAAAATTCACTTTCTAGTAATCTAGGTTTTAATTGCCCAACAAAGGCATTAATTCCAAAACATCAGATTTTCCACCTTAATAATTATTTTAGGTTTGGATTGATTGGTTATTGCATGTTGATTGGATTGGTTGATTTTTCTAGAATCTATGCTTTTTATTACTTGATTTTATTCAAAGTTATTTTCTTATTGAAAACATAAAAACCATATTCTCAAATTTGGATTTGCTCAAACAGTGAATTGATAAAATGCATCCAGCACATGAAATATCTTCGTCGTACTGTCCCTGTGGGTTCGACAACCTTCGGGTTACAAATTTATTTGCATCACTAAAATATAATTAATTTGTAATTTTAACATCGATCATACAACCAGATACAAATGCACCCGGAGGATCAAGAAAAGATGGCATTCATGATGAACAGATGAATATACTGCTACAAGGTAATGTCGTTTGGGTTGGAAAATGCGGGATCGACCTATCAACGACTGGTCAACAAGATGTTCGAACCACTTATAAGGTAGAAAATGAAGGTTTTTATCGACGACATGCTCGTCAAGTCCACCAAAGTCATGGACCACGTACAACATCTCAAGGAGGCTTTCGCAATCCTAAAAAAATACAACATGAAGCTCAACCTGACAAAGTGCATATTTGGAGTCGCCTCTGGAAAATTCCTGGGGCACATCATCACCAGCAAGGGGATCGAAGCGGATCCAACACAAATAAAAGTAGTTCGAGCTATCGCTCACCCCTAAAGCCCGAAACAAGTGCAGAAGTTAACAGGGCGACTAGCGGTGTTAAGCCCATTCATTTTGAGATAGTTTGACAAAACACATGGTTTCTTCCAAGTCCTGTGGAAAGGGATGAAATTCTAGTGGACGAAGGAAAGCACGAAAGCCTTGGAGTAACTAAAGGACTACTTGGCCAGTCCACCACTCCTCTCCAAACCTGAACAAGGAGAAACACTCCTGCTGCACTTGTCTGTGATGAGCGTGCACTCGGAGCAGTCTTGATCAGAGAATGCTCGAGAAAGAAACACCCGATGCACTATACGAGTAAGCCGCTCATAGATGCAGAAACCAGATACACCACATTGGAGAAGCTCGAATTGGCGCTAGTCACAACTTTCAGGAAGCTTAGGCTATATTTCAAAGCGCACCCGATCAAAGTGGCAACATCCTACCCACTCCAAACAGTGTTCTCCAAACCAAGCCTCTCTGGGAGATTGCAATGGGCGGATACGAACAGGAATTCAAACCATGGACCGCTAAAAAATCACAAGCACTCGCGGACTTCATAGCTGAGTTCTCCGGCGACCTGCAAACACAAGGTGAGAAGGAAGTAGCAAGTCTAGAAATAGGAGAATCATCAAAAGAACCGTAGATACTGTTGGTCGAAGGGGCTTGCAACATACACAGGAACGGAGCTGGAATCAAGCTGAGGAGTCCGTGGGGAGTCATTTTTTAGCGCTCTATCCGACTCAACTTTGAGGCAACCAATAACGAAGCAGAATATGAAGCCCTCATAAGAGGAATACAGCTCGCGAACGAGCTAGACGAATGTCGCCTTCAAGTCCAAGGAGACTCGCAGCTAGTAGTACTCAAAGTAGAAAAACAATACCAATTGAAAGAACCAAGGCTGGTGAAGTACCACGAACTGGCCCTATCAGTCAGTAGAGAGTTCGAAGAGTTTGAAGGGATTCATGAATTGAATCACGAAGTCCGTTTGCTAAGGATCGTTAATTGGAATGTCAAAATAAATTGCTATGCCTATGATTAAACCTAGCATGCTCCTATTGAATATGCATAAGGGGGTTTATGCGGAATACCTGGATTGCGAAACCCTGAAGAACGAGTGCGCAAAGATTCCTCTTGATCTTTTCCCACGCACAAAGATTTAATCCCTAACAGATTGAGGAATTAAATCTTATGAAAATAAATAATTATTTTCGAAAAACAAGGAGTGAGAGAAGAAAGAAAATCCTCCTGATCTGATCTTCTGATCTGTATCCCAACTCAATCTGAATATCTGGTGAAGATTCTCTTCAGATTCCTTGCCCGGTTGAGAAGCAGAACTTCCTCCTCATTTCTCCGATCTAGTCGTTCACCACAGCTCCCAAAACCTGGTTTGCTGTGTGCAACTTATGATCTTGTGGAGTGTTGAGATATGAGGAACTGAGTCCTATTTATAGGAAAATACTGGACTTCTATTGGGCTTGAGTTTCATGGGCCAGACCAGGGACCAGAATGCAAATAGCAAATAAGGCCGATCAATTAATTAATTCCCATATTCAACCCAAAATATAATTAATTAATTAATATTGATTCATTCCACCAGAGAATCAATACTGTCCTGCCTATTTGCTACCATGTTTTGAGGTACGGGTTGCATGGGCTCGGTATATCCCCACATTTAAGGTTACATACATTCGTTAATTAATTTAAGCTATGACAAACTATTTAATTAATTAACATCTTTTATTCCTGAGTCAATCCACTCAAACCTTTTCACTTATGCTTGAACTTAATCAGCCTGCAGGACTTTAGCATAACGAACCTTTTGAGCTGCTCAGGGAATGTCACCATCCTATACTGGATGTGGTTACCTAGTTCCAGTACCAGACAGTCATACACAAACTGCTATTACCCAAGATACAGATATACAAGCTCAACTAGAGCCTTTCACTGCAACTCAAAGTAATACACAATCTGCATATACTTCTTTACCTTCATATAGGCTTAGGATCTCATCAAGCCATAGAGATCTAGATTCTTTTAATGTCAGATAAAAGAATCGATCTCCACTTAGGTCCTTATCAATTTGTGCCCCACACTAGCATACCAAGCCATCCAAGACAAGATGCTTATTACTACGTATGCTGCAGCCTACACCGACAGTTTATCCTGGAACTGTCTCAGCTATGATAACCATTTATATCTCGCTAGGTCTAACGATCCATACGATCTTCCGTGATCTACTACACACTGTATGATCTCCCTATCGACGAGATAAGAGGATAATTGCGTTTGCGACACATGTTTGTTAATTCAGACAAGAGATGAATATACAACATTTATGATTCCCAGTATATTAACCAATCGACCTTGTACATAATATACCAATCATAATGGTTTCAGTATATAAATCCATCAATATCCCACTTATAATCAAAGCATTATACAGGTGCTTTCCAGAGTATAACGCGTCTAAACTAATCTAGCTATTACATCAAACATTCTATGTGGATAGCTTTGCCCTCAACCCAAGGTTACGTACATGCATCTCGTAAACCTTCTGAGGTAGAGCCTTTGTGAATGGATCCGCTAGATTATTTCTTATGCAATCTTCTCTACTAGCACATCACCCCTTGCTAAGATTTCTCGTATAATATGGTACTTCCTTTCAATGTGTTTTGTTGATCTGTAAGTTCGTGGTTCCTTTGAATTAGCCACAGCTCCCGAATTATCACAATATATCGTGATGGTCTTGGGTAGCTTAGGAATCACGTCCAAATCTAGAAGGAAGTTTCGAAACCATACTGCTTCTTTTGAAGCTTCAGAAGTTGCCACATATTCTGCTTCCATGGTGGAGTCCGCAATGCACTTCTGTTTTGCACTTCTCCATGATATGGCCCCACCTCCCAATGTAAACACATAGCCAGAGGTGGACTTCTTTTCGTCTCGGTCTGTCTGGAAATTTGAATCAGTACAACCCACAGGGCACAACTCCTCACACTGATAGACGAGACAAGAGTCTCTAGTCCTTTTCAGGTATTTGAGTATGTGCTTTACCGCGGTCCAATGCGCTTGTCCAGGGTTAGACTGGTATCTCGCTACCATGCCTACAGCAAAGCAGATATCTGGCCTCGTACATAGCATTGCATACATGAGGCTCCCCACGGCCGATGCATACAGCACGTTCCTCATTTCATCTTTCTCCCTTTGTGTCACCGGACACTGATCCTTGGAAAGATATATGCCATGTCTGAAGGGTAACAGACCTTTCTTGGCAGTTTGCATGCTGAAACAGGCAATCACAGTATCCACATATGATCCTTGAGACAAGGTCAGCATCCTCTTATTGCACTCCCGCAATACTTTTACCCCTAGGATGTATCCTGCCTCCCCAAGGTCCTTCATATGAAACTGATCAGCCATTTCCACCCATTAAGGCAGCGTGTCAGTTGTTGCTGCCTCACCAGTCTATGCTTCTCGATCATCTTGGGTACTTGATTTAGGAGCCTCGTTTCATGTGACGTCTGATATATCACACTTGTTTGCCAGCAAGCCAATTACTGACAGCATTTTTATTCAGACAGCCGATGGTACTTCTTGTTCTATTACTCATCAAGGTTCACTCTCTACTTCAAATTTCTCTATTCCTGATGTCTCTATTGTACCTCAGTTGTCTATGAACCTCTTTTCCGTTGGTCAGATCACCGACCATAATTGTTTTGTTGGATTTGATGATTCATCTTATTTTATTCAAGATTGTCAAAGTGGGACTGTAATTGGGACTGGTCATCGCCGTAGAGATTCTCCTAGCCTATATGTCCTTGACACCCTACATCTCCCTCACTCTACTGCTCATGTGTCTTTCGCTACATCTTCATCCCCCATCTCATTTGCCCAATGGCGTCATCATTTGGGACATCTATGTGGGTTATGTTTATCTACTTTAATTCATACTGGTTGTTTAGGTCATACATCCATTGAGTCTACCTTTCATTGTAAGGGTTGTTGGCTAGGAAAACAAACTCAACTTCTATATCATTCTAGTTTGTCTCACCCTGCTAGACCTTTTGATCTTGTTCATTCGGATGTATGGGGTCCTGCTCCATTTCCCACCAAGGGTGGTCATAAATATTATGTCATTTTTGTTGATGATCATTCTTGTTATACTTGGATCTATTTCATGAAACACCGGTCTGAGTTATGTTCCATTTACTAGTCTTTTACTCGCATGGTCCACACTCAGTTTTCTACTCATACGAAAGTTTTTCATTCTGACTCTGGTGGTGAGTATTTGTCTGATACATTTCGTCATTTTCTGAGAACTGAGGGTACTCTTGCTCAACTCTCTTGTCCCGGTGCTCATGCTCGAAATGGTGTTGTTGAACGCAAACATCGCCATCTTATAGAGACTGCATGCACATTATTGATTTCCTCTTTTGTCCCTTCTCATTTTTGGGCGAAGCTGTTTCCACTTTAGTCTATCTCATCAATAGACAACCATCATCCAAATGTCCTGGTGAAGTACTTTTTGGTATTCCTCCCAAGTATGATCATCTTAGAGTTTTTTGATGCACATGTTATGTTTTGCTTGCCCCTCGTGAGCGGACTAAGTTGACTGCACTATTTGTTGAGTGTGTCTTTCTGGGTATAGTCCTGGGCATAAAGGTTATCGATGTTATGATCTTTCTTCACGTCGTGATACGATCCTCACCGGAAGGTTTAGATCACAGCCTAGAAACAAGAGTTGACACGATGCAAAAACAACACGAACAAGACTGGAACGGAAAACGACGATAGGATGGAAGTCCAGCAACCCTAATTCAACCCTTCAAATGACGTATTCCAGACGAATCTCATATACACCCCAAGAAGCTGAAGAACTATCGACCCTTCAAATGATGTATTCCAGACGAATCTCATATACGCCCCAAGAAGTTGAAGAACTAATGACGCAGAATGGTAGAAGACACCACAATCGGATGTATAAGTCCGATTGATAAGTCAAGTTTGAATTTCAAGGTAATCCACAAAAATTCATGAGTTTTCAGGATTGGAGAAATAACTCACAAAATTATTATTGAACTAAAAACTGAATTACAATGAAAATATGAAGCCCTATTTATAGGGAGAAAATCAAATCTCTAAACCTAATCTAACTAGGAAATCAAATAAAATCTTGCTAAAAATTAAATCTAACAAATCTAGAAATCAAATCTTGCTAAAAATCAAATCTAATAAATATCTAAGATATTTCAAGACAAATCAAATCTTCTCTTTTCTTCAATAGTATCTTGATATATCTTTATCTCTCATAAATCACAACCTCAATAATTTAATTAAGTCCAGATGACTTAATTAAATAATTCAATTTTGGACCCTTCAATAATTTAATTAAGACCAAATGACTTAATTAAATTCTTCATAATTGGACCACCTTGATTCTCATCATTCCCCTCCTCTTCAAATGGATTTGTCCACAAATCCACGTCTGCACCGGATTCAATTGACCAACTTACATTGCCCTTGGTTGGCTTATTCGGTGCATCATCATGTTCAGACTCTGGCAATTGCTTATCTTCATGCATCTTTCTTTTCAGAAAACTCATGAACTATTTCCCTCTCGACCTTCACCTCCACTGCCTTCACTGATTCTAAACCCTCATGTATGTCCACTTGACTCTGTACACTCGAAGCTTTACTTGTAACAACATTGAGTGCAAATGGAATAGTGATATCGTCCTTAACTTCAACAAGATTCTCCAATGGAGTATGAACTACTATGTCTTCGTCCTTGGTCTCTTGGCAATGGCTATGTATACCCAAAATTGGACTGGTAAAGATTGTGAGTGGAGCCAGATCCTCAGTCTCTTCCTTATTTTCAATAGAATCCTCCATGGGTGTATGTGTCATATCATCATCTTTGGACTCTTGAATTGAAGCACTCATCGACTTAGATTCTAATGTCATCAATGCCTGCTCCACCAATGATTGAAGCTTTTCAAATGAGAAATAATTGTCTAACATATCTTTGTTGTAAATCCTCTTTCTCTTTAATTGATCCTCAATGTTGATGGCCATGTGAACCATGTCCTCCAATTCCTCGTAATGATGCAGCTCCAATCTTTCTTGGATCTCCCAATTCAATCCAGCGAAAAATCTTTCCATTGTTATTTCCTGATCCTCACTGATATTTGCACGAATCATGGCTTCTTCCAGCTCTTTGTAGTAATCTTCCACACTTTTAGATCCTTGCCTCAAATTCCGCAACTTGTAATACAATTGTTGATTGTAATAATCAAGTATAAAATGTTTCCTCATTACTAACTTTAAATCTTTCCAAGTCAGATTGGCCGCTCTCGATTCTTTTCTTTGTTAATCATCAATTGATCCCACCAAGTAAGAGCATAATCAGAAAACCCTATAGCTGCAAACTTGACTCTCTCACGTCCATAAATCTTTTGACAATTAAAGGCATGCTCAATATTCCTCTCCCAATCAAGATATAATTCAGGATCATATCCTCCTTGAAATGATGGAATGTTCATCTTAATGATTCCCCAAATTGATTAAAGGATAGTTTTTTTTTTGTTGTTGTTGCTATACATAACTTAAAACTAGATGATTCTAGGACTCTATATGGATGGATATATATGAATAAATATGGATGACTAGATAAGAAAGTGTGTAGATGTAGAATATCTAGATATGGATAGATATGAATACTTATGGAAGATATGAATGAGGCAGATATGGATAGATAAGATAGATATGGATATCTAGATATGATTATAATATGGATATCAATATTTATGAATGAGATATATATGGATGAATATGATTAGATATGAATAAGATATATATGGATAGATATCAATAGATATGTATAAATATGGGTGAGAATGAATATATATGAATATATATGGGTGGGAATGAATAAATAAGGATAGATATTGATGAGAATTAATAGACATTGATGATATATAT